>OX155953.1:6892972-6995730 GCA_944548615.1 Micropterix aruncella | reverse complement strand
CCTTATTTTGTCTAATAATAGTTATCTAGAGAATATAAAATAAATTAATATTAATACAATATGTAGCCAGTGCCCAAAGGGCACATATTATTTGTTGTTTGTACTTTTTTTGAACTGAAAATATATATATTTTTTGAAATTTTAATAATTCACACAGCTGCCCATTGAAGTAACTTTAGAACATCATTAAATTTCAACATTTTTAAACATTTTTTTTTACTTTATATAAATTACACCGCTTACATTTCAATCCAATCGGTTAAGCTGTTTAACCTCGAGGTCGGTGTACACAGACATATAGAAACTCAATACTATGTTAATTATCTATATAATAATATAGATATATGTGGTGGGGGGGGGGGGGGTGATTAAGGATTATTTTTAAATAAAAATATCTATTTAAAATTAAAACATTTTTCATTGAACATACAATTCTCAATCACCCACATTGAAAGGGTCCGATTGAAAACTAATTATTTTAACTCTACAACATGTATTATTCGAGATCATAAGTAAAAAGACAAAGAAGGTAGGATAGTAGGTGGGTATGTACATACATGTGTCTAACATAAAATATACAATTTATCGCGGCGGAAAAACGTTGTATATATGAAATCGAAGACTAACGCGGCTGTTTGAAATTTAAAACAAGTTTAAAAACGAATTTACCGCGTGAAATTTGTAGCACTCGACGTTTCGGCGATGTTGCAACTGCTGTTGTCCAGGGTAGACTGAAACGCGGTCAATCCGTTGTTTCGCGGGTAGGTGGCAAACCGCTGCCACTGCGCAGAATATAATGGTGGTAATAGGGCGGCGGTTTTGGAAAATTCTTCAAAATTCGGTGCTACAAAATTCACGCGGTAATTTTACGCGGTAAATTCGTTTTTAAACTTTTTTATAGCGTTGTTCATGTTCAAATTTTGGATTTATATATTTTTTCTCTGTAACTAAGGCCTAGACAAAAAAAAATATTTTAACTCTGTTTTTCATGTATAATCTCAGCCTCAGTCTCTTTCTTTCTTTCTTCTCAGTCTTTCTTTATTACTATTTTTTGTAAACTTTAATTATAAACGAATCATTTCCTAAATTTAAGGCAGTCTTTGTAGAATCACTGTGTATACGGCTTAGTTCCGAGCCTATTTCTGTTTACGCAGTTGTATTTTATGATTAGTAAATTCATTTAATCTTCTCGAATAAGTTTGATATAATTTGAACAATCAATCAACAATAGATCTAAGCGTATAACAGAGATTATTTGATTTTGTTTTATCACGATGGAATGCAATTGCGGCTACTAATTCGAACATGAGGTCATACACGTCTCTTATGCACCCAGCATCCGCATCTGTTGATACCGCTGCATTTTTGAATCTACGCCAGATTTGATTTATCTTCAAAATTTGATGATGCAGCTAATTATAAATTTATTGGTTAAAAACGCAATACCTATCGCGTATAGGCAAAACAACCCTAAGCATATTAACAATCATCGCGGTAATGAAACATTTGATATGGGAAACTAAAATTATAAATCCTTCTACTAACTTGAAATTGAACGAATTAAGATTCCAGAACTAGAACTGTAGAATATTAAAAATGCTTGACAACTTTAAACGCCTGCGATCCTAGAAAGAATTTAAAGACCTAACAACATCCTCAATGGATGTTATAACTGCCCTAAATTACTTCCAATTATTGCAAAACCAATGACATTATCTTCGATAAACATCTATTTATTGCGAAAAGGGTAATTAAATTGAACTCTCTAATAGAACATCTAATTTAGTAAATTGTGAGAAATCTATACTAATATTATAAAGAGGTAAAGTTTGTGAGGTTGTAGGAAGTAATCTCCGGATCTACTGAACCGATTTTGAAAATTATTCTACCAATAGAAAGCCACGTTGTTTGTGAGTGTCATAGGCTATTAGTTCGAAAAATAAAAATACTCTTTCGTGGTAGTCGGATTTGCAAAGTAAGTCGGAGAAAAAACGGTCGAGCGAAAACGTTTCTAACTAACGCTGCCTTAACGATGAGAGTTATATGATTAAGTTCTAGAGAATAGTTGTAGAGATTGATAATGCCTACAAAAAAGTCAGCGACAGCATATGTCTAACATTTATATTTAAGTCACAAAAAGTAGTTTTTTATATTTAAAAAAATATTTAAATCGTTAGGTCACGTTTGTTGATCATATTATCAACAATTAGGAATTCTTATCAAAATAAGTAAATTTATCGTCTCACGTGTTTAAAACAAAACACTTTTCCCTTTTACTGCATATAATTTCCCTTTCACTGCATAAATGGTTAAAGAGATGAGACACTCACAAATAAGACATTCACAAGAAGACACTCATAAATAACGGTAATATAGTCAAATTGGCATGCAAATACATACATACATACATATGCAGTGAAAATATAACCCTTCTTTTGGCAGTCAGGAAATAAATCATAGCACTCAGTACTAACCGAACCACACTCATAATTTCATCACAAGTAAAAAGTTTTACCGCCCAGCGAAGTGGGCACGGGTCAGCTAGTATTAAATAATGCAAGTATTACTAATGCTACTATCAGCACTGATTATAAGCAAGTATTAATAATGCTACTATTAGCAGTTACTGTTACAGCACTAAATCGTCGATCTAAATGTAAGACCTTGCAGGCGCCGAAAAATTGAATTTGCGTTTTATATTGTTCACGATCCGAATCGTTATCAAAATGTTTTTTTTTTAAACTCAATGTAGTGGCATCTCGTAGGCATGAGTTGATACTCTTACGTGCTTAGTATAAATTCCTCGCAAAGAACTCTTTGACGGGTTTAATCGTTAGTAAACTAATATATTTTTTATTTTGTACCATTTACACAACGAAAAATCAAGTTATTCAGTATTTTGCTACGCCCTGAAAAGTTTACTTATGGAAATGTGCGGGGGTCTCACATATATAAAGACGATATACTACCAATATTGAATCGTAGATCAATCAAATAATCATAGACCACGAAGATCGCGAGTAAGTAACATAGCTATATTTAGGCTTTCAAAGTCACCTGTATTTGACTGTTCGTACCATCTGCTCCTGGATAAATGGCGCAGCTGCCGCCGTACCGTTAAAGCTGTCATTCTTCGGCGCAAATGTGGTCTTCGACACATATACTGTGTGGGCCTGCTGAAATGCTGCTTGAAATAGATTGTCCGGAAAGATGTTCCTGTAAACGAACGACACAATCAGAGATACTGCATCTCGGTATTTATTTTAAGCGCATTGCTTCGCCTTCCGAGTGCAGAAATAAAATGGGTGACGTCACAGGGCCTGAGTTAGCAATTAGGTAATTTGCCAAACGCCAAGATGAGAAATCTATTGTTGTTGAGAGGAGACAGTGGAGTGTACACTAATTTATTTATAGTAGTACCTACTGATAGTTTCCTATTAAATCGACGACTATCGCATATGTTTGACATTATAAATACGGTGAAACAGTAGTATTTTCAAAATTCTATTATTCTATCCAATGAACGTTTCCCATGATCCGGGAAGCTATTGAAATAACAAGAATTCCGAAGTTTAATAGCGACGACGCGACGGTTTCAAATTTTCTTTTACGGAGTAGACCACTTCAACATGCTTCCAACCAAAACCAACACCTATTTATTTAAAAAAAAAAAGTTTTTACAAATGTATGTCACTCTTAGCAGTATAATTTTAGTATATTTTTACATACCTATATTTTTTGCCAATTCTCGCAAATTTGACATAAAAGTCGTGAGCGGTCTTTAACCGCTTCATGCTCGGGTTTTTTAAACAAATATATGACCAAAAACGTCAGTTTTTTATGTTTTATTATTACAATTAACAAAGCGTGCTTCGTTTATACTTCGTAGATTTTCAGTTACCGGCACCCATGATGGGGGTGAATCAGTATGAACAAATAAGCAACTTTTGATTAAAATTTGTGGAAAAAACTTTTTTTTTTAAAAATTAAACCTATTTTTTGTTTTAAAATAATAGTTTAAAAAACGTTGAGCACGATGCGCCATCTAGCGGTAGGTAATATGTCGCTAATATTGTTGATTAGCGCTATTTTACCAACCGCTAGATGGCGCAGAACGCTCAACGTTTCTCTTTTATTTTCAATAGATAAGATTTTCAAATTTGCCAATACAGTTTTTTTTTTTTTTATAAACCAAAAGTTGTTTGTTTGCTTGTATTAATTCGCCCCCTTTAAGGATGCCGTAACTAAAAACTCACCTGTCACGTGAATTACAGAGAAGTCGAAACAGGGGAGATAAACTCGAATCGACACGCGAGTTCGCCGCGCGCGAGGTCGAAACAGGCGAGATATACCTACTCGGGTTGTCGCGAATCGATACGTTCGCCGGGAACGAGAGTATTTCGTTCAAAAGCATGAAGCAGTTAAAAACACAAGTTACACTGAAATTATCCGGAAAAGGCCACTTACATTAACATTTAAACATTTTCATTTTAACATTAACATTTTTAAAAAATATTACATTTGAAAATGGAATTCTCTGGCTATATTTCGGAATAGAGCTCTATGGCTACATAAAAAAGTTTTACCACGTGAACATTTTCACTATGATTTTAATAGTAACTCGACAGCACAGCAGAGCATCGCTTAGCTTCAAATTGTTTTTGGCGATGAAGCTCCAAGCAAGACTGGAACCCTCTTCTCAAAATGTTCCCAATGTCCATATCCAAGAACAAGGACGCAACACAAGATACAGTGAGTGTAGTGTGCCTAGAGGATTGTTAAAATCCACGGGCGCCGAACCCGCCGCCCTCTACCGTTATATTCTGCGTAGTAACAGCAGCAGTTTGCCACCCACCCGCAGATCAACAGCACTTCAGTCTAACATGGACAACGGCGGTTACATCATCGGCTAAACGTCGAGTGCTACAAACTCCACGCGATAAATTCGTTTTATCTTAATTATGACAGTTAGCTTTCAATATTACGTACATAATTATCTGCGACCCAAAACAAAAGCCCTATGTAAATCTAATGATCCCGTTTGAATTTAAGCCAATAAGGAAGAATGATTTCTTTCTAACTACTCAGTAAAGGTAATCCAATGATTGCTTTTAGTATTACATAGTCATAATGTATGTACATAGCCATGAAATTGCATAGTGATAATGTATATACATAATCATAATGCATAATCATAATTATATATGCATAATCATAATGTATATGCATAATCATAATGCATAGTCATTAACTGTACATACTTACTTATTTATATAATCACGGCTGAATCGGACAAAATGGTGGTGTCCACTACAACGGCCGAACCCGTCACCCCAGGCTGGTATAACGATATAGATCGTTCTTTCAGCCGTGTGATGAGCGTAGAAGACTTGTGGACAAGACAATCTACAGTTTACCAGCAACCCGTTAGAGACCATCGCCTTACGGCGAGGCACCGGGAAAGGTACCCAGCGGACAGCCTCACCCCCTAACTACCAGTTTTGGCAGGATATCTCCGTCTGGAGTTAACCTTCAGGATACCTCCGTCCTCCCGACTGGTTACGGGTTCGATGTCGCTTACGCAACCTCTACCTGCTGTATTACAGCGGTAATTCAGTTTGAATTTATCGCGGACCTGGGCGTTCTTTGCCCGTAGTGCTACACGGGGTCGAGTGGCCCAAGGTCATTTCAAGAGTGGCATGACAACAGGTGAACATCCACCCCCGCTGCTTAGGAAACAGTGTATTTCCTTAGTCTCCAGACCCCTTCAGCAATTAGTCAGAATGCACAACCGCTTGGCTTCGCCAACCGGTGCGCAAACCGTCCAGAGAACACCGCAAACCGCAGAAAGTCGTGTTGAGCCGATCAGAGAACAAAATGGATCTTGTGGCCCAAGCTGCTAGAAAACGTTCACGACCAACGGGTCAGAGTGGCCGTTCACCACCAATAACTGAATCGGACAGAGTAAAACTTGGAAAACTAATAGAAGAATATCTAAATATAATAATACCAATAAGAATAAAAGGTTTTCTTGATGAAACAAATTGGTGAGCCTATTGCGTTGAATCTTAAGGTGAGTATCCATTAGGTCATGATTATATTAGGTTCGCGCACCAACTCTGCTCCGCGCCGCACCTGCAACTGCTCCAGTAGTGGATACGTTCGCGGTCCTGGAGCGTGCAAAGTTGCACGCTCCACGGCGAGCGATCCAAGCGGTGGCGGTAATGCTCGAACACAAAGTTATGCGCAGTGTGTTCGTGGACGCGAGCAAAGGACGTTGGTCGATACGTCTCGCGCATCACGTTTGACGTTGAGTAAACGCGAATTGATCGCTATGAAGTGGGCCAAAGATAAATGTCTAGGCTCTAATCGAGAAGTACCGAAATTATACAGCGCTGTGGGATCCGAAAAATGAGAAATTTGAAAATTAATTCTAGCGACGACATGTTCGCTCAACGTTCGAATGAAAGCTGCAAAGCACTTGTTATTCTTGAGATTATGCGCGTGCCGTCTCCATTTGAGCAGCTGCAGATGCGCGGAGCGTAGTTGATGCGCGAACCTAATAGATACCCACCTTAACGCAATGGCGATCCTTACGCAAGTAATAAAAAAATGAACAAATTGAAAAATAGATTAAAAAGTAAATCAATAAAACACAATAAGGAACGGGAAATCCGTTTCCGAGCATATCGAGTTGTTTGTCATTAACCATTTGTCTATAGGGCTTAAAGTTTGTGAAATTTTAAAACGGACGGACGAACGGCGGGATAGGCAGACTCGTAGATAGATAAAGATTATTTATTGCACATTAAACAAAAGCATACAAACGGCGAACTTATTGCCTAAAATACAATCTCTTACAGCCAACCTTCGTGGAAGTGTAAAAATTTAGGTGCCAAAAGATAAATTAAAAATTAACAAAAAAAAAGAAGAAAAACTTATTACATAACCAAAATTAATTAAGTAACAAAAATACCATTTTTTAAAATAAAATTAGGATTTGGAATAATTCGCAATGAGTTAAGGATAGGAGAGGATGGGATGAGACCTAGGATAACTAGGAATTTAGGGACATGAAATGCTTTTTCAGAGACACTTGAAAGGTAGAAACCGTTGGTGCGTTTCTGATGTCTGGCGGGAGCTGGTTCCATAGTCTATCTGCATGAACGGTGAAGGAATAAGTAAAAAAAGAAGAATTATGAGTTGGAATCGCAATTTCTCTATCCTGACTGGAACGGAGTGAAAGACCATGACTTCCTAAGTGATTGAATTTTTCGGTTAGGTAGGAGGGAGCGGTAGGATTGTTGAGGATGTTATAAAGAAGGAAAAGAATAGTCACATTAGATATACATTTTAAAAAGTCTGAAACCTACCTGCCTAAATCCAGTAAACTGTCCAGTATATTAACATTTCGATCATCATGCGCTTCCATCACTATATCGTTGCCTTTTATTCCTGGATCCCCTGGATGTATGCATATCACCAGGATTATTCCTAGAATTGCATTCAGCATGGACGTCAGTACAAAGTAGGTTAAAGTTCTTAAAGCAATCCTCCCATTCATCTTGGCATTAAGGCTCGCTGATCCAGCTATCAATGAAGCGATGATTAGAGGGAGAATCAAAAGTTTCAGAATCCTCATGAATATTTCTCCAGGGTATGAGATGAGCATCACTGTATCTGGAGTGGGTTTTAAATGGCGTAGTCCCAAACCTGAAAGTTTATTTGAGTTTATTAAACATTTTGTCTTGTTGACGTTTGATATCTGTAACAAAATCACTTGTAAGATGATAGTAAATATTTAATTTTTAATATGGTTTTTTAAAAAGGATTTTTTTTGCAATCTGCGCGTGATTCGTAGGCGATCTTGGGATGTTTGTAATATTTACAGAGTTTATTATTTTGTAATACTTTACAATTACGCAAGCAAATATTTCATGTCAAGATCATACTAGTATGCTGAGTACTTTGGAAATATTTATACTTTTTTCGGAAATGTTTGACTTGAAGGTTGACTTACAAAAGGGCTAGTGATTTACAAAAGAGGACGTCTTACAAAACGCTGACTTACAAAAGGGTACCTTAGACGTGGATCGGAACTATGAAGTCGACGTTGTATAAAAGCGTGCCATTTTAACTTACGTTCATTCACGTGATCGATAACAAGAGATATTGCTATAAATAGAGTTCACGATCATGACGAAAGATCGTATTTTAGGTGTAAAATATAACCCCCCCCCCCCCTATCCCCGAAGACAAATAGGATGTGTGCCTACAACTCGTGCAACCGTACCTTCCACTCGTTCCTACGGAGTGGAAAGTTTGTATTTCGAGGAAAAGCAAAGGATATTATAATTTAGGTGATTTTAATTTATATAGGTCTTCAAAAAGTTTAAATCTTTAATATAACGCACAAGGTTGGAGAGACACGTCTTTCATTTACCTAAAAATTTAAAAATTGATCTTGCTCAAAACCAAATTTCTTTACCTTTTAGATGAGTTAGAATCAGAAAAAGAAAAAAAAACCTGTCTCTCCTTCTGTATGTTTGTCTTATGAATGCGTTGTTTGATTTCGAAAATTCGCTAATCTGTTTTATTCATCAATGGGAAATGCTCTTTAAATTTAGGGGCCATGTATAAACTTAGTCAGGGAGCTGACATACAAACGGACGACTGAAAAATCACACTTTTGCCAGTACGTTCGTCAAATTCTATCGGACGTCGTGCATTCATCGCAGTGTCTTATATGTTCGTCGATGAACAAACATTTAATCGGACTACTGGCGACTTGGAGAATATGTAAAGAGCACCAACAGGATATCGAATTAGTTTTCCATTGGTGTACCGATCGAAAAATTCACAACATCACACATGCTTAGTAATGGCATATTCCAGGTTCTTTGTACTGGACTTCGTGCTGCGTAACTTAAAATACTTTAAATATGTCACTATTCTCCCCCTTCCATACGGTACTCTCTTACAAATCATCCTGGAAGTAAATACGCCCATATGGTCTCCGCATGAACTAGTGTACATTGCATTAGAAATGGTGAAAAGGCTTCCTTAGATTCTTGTATTATGTGTATTATCCTTATTTGTATCCGACGGTATTCATTCTTCGAATGATCGGTGGAGCACATCTTCAAATTTCTCGGGGAATAGTGGATAATCCCAGTCTTTTAGAGAAGGTGATTTTTTATGTCCCGGATCACTATTGTCATGCACGGGCTCACAACTTATTCTCGCTCCCTCATTCACGCACAACTCTCTGACCATCATAAATGGACTAAATTCAATAGCATCAGAGAATGATCATAAATTTTTCTGTACTTTTGAGGAATTCAAATTAGCAATACAATACAATACAATATAATCAACTACTCCAGTAGATAGGCATTCCTACACTTGGATGCGTCACAAAATTAAATGCTTAAAATTTAATTATTAAAAACATAACTATCATGATAGTTGTCATGGCTGTAATATTATATTCAATATTACCTACTTACAAATAATCAAAATAATACTAATGTCATTAAAAGTAAGAGAGAATAATATATTAAAATAGAAAAGCAAATTCTATGTAGAATAATCAACGTAAAATAATGTTATTGTCAATCCAGCAATATGCCTTCGTATTTTTTAAACATAAATAGATGTATACTAAATTATATGAGAATTAGAATGTCAGCTATCATAATACCGTTATGTTAACATTTTACAAATTTTGCTAATTATCAACATCCTACTAATATTATAAACGCGAAAGTTTGTATGTATGTATGGATGTTTGTTACTCTTTCACGCAAAAACTACTGAATGGATTTTGATGTAACTTTACAATAATATAGCTTACACATCAGAATAACACATAGGCTATAATTTATAAAGATATATGGTTTTCTATCATCATTATCACAATTTTCCATCACCACGCGGGTGAAACCGCTGGGCGCAGCTAGTGGAAAATAAACTCGGAATTTTCAAACTCCCTTATACCATAAATTGGGTTTCTTACCAAATTATTTATAATTATCTTTTTAAATTGGTCCTCTCCAAGGCTTTTCATTTGCTCTGGAATCTTATTATAGAAGGACAAATTTTGGTGAATAAAACTGTATCGCACTTTGCTAAGTCGCAATTAGAAAGTACATACATTATAAAATCAATGTCTTTATAAAATCCTTTTGTGTATAAATATAAAATAATAATAGTTTCATTCCGTTATACCTAGTTTAAAAAAAACTATTTAAGGCAGTTAAAACGCTTTTTATCCAAAGTGGGTTCATTTATTAAATAAATAAATTCATTGAATAAATAAATATAGCTCTACAAATTTCTTGGTTAGAAGGGTTAGCGCTCAATTCCGTGTATATTTCAAGTGTTTGGGAAATTTATATTGAATCTCCATAACATTATCTATGCATGGAAATCTCCTGTAGAATAAGAAAATGTCACGTGAAATATAACTAATGGAATATAAAAATAAAACAATGTTTCCTGTCCGTCCGAATTTAATATTCGTAAATTCATGACAATATGTATGAAACATGTAATATCAGAGACTAATAACTTTTATAGAAAACTGACTTTTTCAAAACTTTTTTTAATTGTGAAAAATAAAGATATTTTGATTAGCTTTCTCATCATATCTCCCAATTATGGCATATCATGACACCCATAAACGAAAAATTTTGGATAAACAAAACAACCAGCTTTCGATTATGGATGATACACTGAAGCTACTTACGGTACATCGTTCACCCACCTAAAATTACTCCAGCCAGGACTCCCAACAAAGTGACAGAGAGCATAAGATTATCCTGAAACCATTTCCTGGTGCCAGTACGCTCGACAGGCGCTTGACTATCCTGAGTGGTAGACCGTGCCATTTCTTCTGCTCCTCCATTCTTCGCTCCACCCATCTTCGTGAAATGATATCCTGAAATATCACTCTCTTTATCCATTGTCTTTTATAGGCACAATTGACTAATACAACCGCCCTTGTCAGCGTCACAAAAACTTTTTAAAACTTTAAAAAATCTGTCAAATCTCTATTTATATTTAATTCGCGGTATAACGCCTTTATCTTGCATAATGCGTTTACTGTATATATCATAAATTAGGTCAAATGTTAAAAAAATGTAATAAAGTATATCTACTATTACACTTTTTCAGCTTTTCAGATTGTAATTTATTTTTCTAATGTTTACAGTCCGACGCTCGGCGAACGACAGCTCCGTTTCTCCAGTGCGCATGCTTTTATCGATTTTTCGGTCAACAGGCAGAGTCGCCATTTTATTAAAGGGTTCCCGCAATTTTATTAGGACTGTCCGCCGCTGTTTAACATCAATTATTATTTATGAATGTGACACTACTCTTCTTGATCAAACAAATTGGTTCAATGTACACTTAAAACAATGCGCGGACGATTGAATCGGGGATTGGGCCTAATTTGAATTATTTTTAGTACTAGATAACAGATGTAAACCAAGCTAAAAAAAATTGTTTTGAACGGGGTGAGATACGGCGCCGGTGCGGGAGAAATATTTGCTTAGCAGTCAATATATGCTGCCTGAGTCGAATACAAGGAAGTTATGAACGTATGGGATCAAAGCATTTCTCAGAAAACCCTTCATTATATAATACACAAAAAAAAATATCCGATGAGAATGGTCAATTTCGAGTATTTTGGTAATTTCTGAGACCTTTCTAAAATTATTAATGTGATAAAATACGGCGGTACTAGCATATGTACAAAATAGGTTCATAACTAATATAGTCCGAAGATGGCATTGTTATAAATTAACATAATTAAAAAGCAACATATATATTTTACCCATGTTGAAGTTTTAATGTCCGCGAGGCGCGCTTTTTATTGTTTAAGATGTTTCAATTTGAGTTTACATGTTTTTACAATATATGCCAGTGCAATTATTGATTCTGCGGTCGGAATTAGTCAGGTAATATTATTAGTTTTTGGTAATGTTTTTGTTTTGTTTTTTTTTTAATGTTTTTTATATGTTTTATAAGTTAGTCTCCTAATGTTAAAGCCAACTTTCCAACCTTAGTGTGCCTGAGCCCGAAAAACCCGTCATGCCTTACCATCTTGAAAAATCAGTCAAAATTACGATAAAATCTAGTTTTTCCCATATAATCACTTTAGTCTTTCGAAAATCGATTCTAGCTTCGATTCCTTTGGAAACAAGCCACAAGATGGCATTCGTATCTCATTTTCAGATAAACATTGTCATTGATCTTTCTTCCCCGTAACCATAAATAAATACATTAAGTCAGAAACTAGTAAATAAATATGAATTAGAAACAGGTAAATAAATATATAAATACTAGTAAATGAGTAGTGAATGAAATAGAAATTAAGAATCCTTCATCCTTCAAGGGGGTGAATCAGTACGAGCAACTAAAGAAGTTTTGATTAAAAAAATATTTTTGACTTTTTTAATTCACAAATTTGAATAACTTGACTGTTAAACAAAAGTTTGACAAGCGTCTGAGCGCGATGCGCCATCTATCGTTAGGTACAATATCCCTTAGAAACGATATTAGCGATATTTTACTTACTGGTAGATAGCGCATCGTGCTCAGCGCTTTTTATACTATTTCTCTAAAAGAGAAAATTTTTGAACTATCAAATAAAAGAAAAAGAAATATATTTTTTGTTTTTTTTTTTATTTTTACACAGTTTTTTAAAAAAGTTGTTTCTCTGCTCGTACTGATTCACGCCCTTCAAGGATGCCGGTTAATTAAAACTAACCCCGTATAACTGTTATATGTACATATAAGCAGATTGAAAAGTGATTTAATGAATGAATGAATCTATATGTTGAAACCTAGTATTATATAAGATCATAAAACCATACAACAGAACGTTTTAGGAATAATTCGTCTTTGCTCATTGCAATTCGAATGCGCGAGGAGCTCTAATCATTCGAGGTGGGACGAAAATGACAGGTATTCCACGAGGTATGTGCTGCCGATGCTATTCTTCAGAATTTTATAGAGAAAACCATATGCGAACCGTGCGCCTGTCCTCGGCGAGTGAAGATAAAAGTGTCTCATTCTGCTAAGTCCTAGGTATTGGCGAAAGTTTAGATACCTCAAGAACCTCTTCTGGACTCCCTCAATTCTAATTTTGTAGACGGTGTATTGCGGGTTCCAGGTAGATGAACCACATTCTAAAACACTACGGACATATAGCGAAAGAATGGATTTAGAATTTGTAAACGGCTTAGAGATCCTTGTGATGAAGCCCAAAGTTTTCATTGCTTTACCAACCATACTTCGATGTGTTAGTTGAATGTCAGTTTTCCATCGAATAGAGTTACAATATAGGGGCTCCTTTCACATATAACGTGCTACTATTTAAATTTCCTTTTAAAAATCTATTATCTTTTTTTTGATAATTTTAAGTAGCATTTTTGAATTATTCTGACTTATTCTGTTTTTATATTTCTTGATTATTTTTATTGATTATTTTAATTTGTGGTTTTAGTAAATACATCTTAAAAATGATTTTGAGTATCGCCAGTACTAAAATGTTGCATATCGACATGTCCTAAAAGCAATATGTTTGATTATTTCACCATTTACTGAATGTTTTTTTTCCAGCACACTACAGCTACAGTTACATCACACTACACTACACTACAGCTACATCACAATACACTCAAATTACAATGTTTATTATTATTATTGATACTTAGCATATTTTTTAAATTAAGTATTCTAAAGTATGCACAAACCACTCTACTTGGTACGCTTGCCTTAGTACGGGCCTAGGCCTAGTTAGGCGGCGTTGATTTAAAAAAAATGGTCTGCGGTGCTTTCTATTTTGCTAATATTTATATTTAAGCCTATAATGTTAAACTTACAATGTACTGCCATGAAAATGTGCTTTTCTTTAATAAATAAATAAATAAATAATGAAGTACGTTGAACTGTATGTACGTGGTGATAAATTTGGATATTGTAAAAACGGACTAATAGACTAATATGAAATCGAAGACTATCGCGGTTGTTTGACATTATAAATAGGATAGAAAACGAATTTACCGCGTGAAATTTGTAGGACCCGACGTTTCGGTGACGTTGCAGCCGCCGTTGTCAAGGGTAAACTGAAGAGCTGTCAGTCCGTTGTTTTGCGGGTAGGCCGCAAACCGCTGCCGCCACTGCGTAGGTTATAACGGTGGTGGGGGGCCGGGTGTGTATAAAGTCGAATGCAGACTGCAAACCCCGGGTGTGTATAAAGTCGAATGCAGCTGCGGTCTAGCCTACGTTGGACAAACGAAACGGCCCATAGCCACGCGACTGACAGAACACATCAAAGCTGTTAAAAACGTTCAGCGAGAAAAATCGGCGATCTGCGAACATATATTGGATAGCGGAAGTAACCACTGGATGCAGTTTCAAAATCCCATTGTTCTATCGAAGGAACAATTCTACTTTCCTCGCATGATCCGGGAAGCCATTGAAATAAGAAGAACTCCGAACTTCAATAGAGATGACGGCTACAAACTCTCTTCTACGTGGAACCCTCTTCTTAAAATGTTCCCGCCGCCGAACGCCGAACGCAAAGACGTAAAACAGGATACAGTGAGTGTTGTGTGCAAGACGGATTTTAAAAATTCCCGCGCTCCGAGCCCGGCCCCCCACCACCGTTATAACCTACGCAGTGGCGGCAGCGGTTTGCGGCCTACCCGCAAAACAACGGACTGACAGCTCTTCAGTTTACCCTTGACAACGGCGGCTGCAACGTCACCGAAACGTCGGGTCCTACAAATTTCACGCGGTAAATTCGTTTTCTATCCTATTTATAATAGACTGTAATTTAAATGTACCTAGATATTACGTTTCTACAATCTGTTAAGATTTATCGGAAATAAATTGTAATTGAAATGGAAAAAATATATCAAAGCTACTCTGGAAATGAATATATCATGTGCTGAACACTTATGTAACACATTTATTGAGTGTACGGTATGCATCTGATGGGACGTATACCTACATATAAATAAACATAATATAATAAAGCATAAAATATACGAGTATACTATTTACATACCTTAAGAAAACTCGTCGAGGTAATAAAGTGTAAATCCAAATTTCTCTATAAAAATTGATATAAATTTCACTGTCACTTATATTATTTAAGCTCCTAAAATTAAAAGTTTCTTTGTCACTTCACCACTCAGGCATTTACACTCGTCCGTCCATATTCTCCTTGTATCTTTTCATGTACTCTGAGTTGAAGAGTCTCAGCCGCGGTAAAGTCGTGAGTTTCCACCCAACTCTAGCCATAAAATTATCATAGAAACATTCACTGTACCGATCCCGATTTTGCGCTCGCGCAAAGTTCATCGAATGTTCCGAATGGGCAGACGCACGGATTTACACTGGCTGGCCTAGGTGTCGTCCATTATACGTTAGATCATACACGGGGCTATCATGCGCTTGACTTGCTATTAATATAGAGCGGAAATGTCCACGTGCGATACGCCAAGCCAAATTATGCAGTTGTGTGTGGCAGTGACTGTCTACACATACACAGAACTAGGGTTTTAAATGCTGACATCCCGTAATCAATGTTACTTAGAAAGCTTTGTTTGAAAGTTCTTGAATAATATTGAAAATATTATTTATATTTTCTTTATATTTTAAATTTATTTTTATAAATTAATTATAAAATTTATTTATATTTTGGCGTATAGGGGCAAAAAGAAAAATACCAAACAATATTTTTTGGCTCTCTATGGGGCAATTTTTCCAAAAATATTATGTTTACACAGAAAATATTTATTCCAAAACGCAATGACGTCTAAAATGTAGTCTATTTAGACGCAATGAAGTCTATTTAGACACAATAAAGTCTAAAAAATCACGGCATTTTGGTAATTACCAACTTCCTAATTAATGGGGTAATTATTATTCTTTAACATTAATAAATTATCTTTTCAGTTTTTTTTCATTTCTCAGTTTTTACATTATTGACGGTAATGGCCCACATAAATGTCTATTGGCAATTATCTTAGAGGCAGCCGGCTTTTTATAACATCACGTGGCAGTACTTATCTTCGGTGATTTGATGGGAGTTTTAACGCCGCTGCGGACTTTACCTATTTCTATTTTTACTATTCTATTTTTGGCCCAATTTCAAATTCCCTTTTCACTCTTTCAATAATCAATTTTGTATTTTTTTACTGCAAATATAATACATTTTATACATAATGGATTTTAGTGATTATAAAGCTACTCCTTGCTCGGTTTGCTTTTTTTTCAGAATTTAAAAAGTCATGTTTTCTTAATAAATGGATTGTTAAAAATAAAAATGGCGTAAACCCTATGTGGCCCCAGAAATCGAAATATTAGCTCCAACAAAAGAGTTTTGCACTATTACAAATGTAATACGTGTTCTATTTATATTATAAGTTTTGTGATTTATTATTGCTGTCGTATACAGGTACATCTCGTAATAGCTCAGATAATAACAAATGTATGGGTACCTACTTAAAATAATTAAGCTTCATTTTCTTACAAATTATAAATTGTATAGGTAATAAGGATATTAAGATAATTATTATGCAATAAGTAGTGTTTAATAAGTGTATGATTTTAATATGTTGGTAATGATCTCTTTAATGTTAATGTTAATTAATGTTATTATATTATATTACTGGAGATACAAAAAGGAAGCCGGTAATGCCATCTGTAGCAATTCGTCTGAATTAAATCACGGACAACCTTCTTTAGCTTTATGTTGCAAATTGTACTAACCTTGTAGGTAGATGTCGCTGTAAACATTCTTTTTTTAATTTTCATGACAAATTGCATTTGTTAAGAATAAAAGCGTTATTTTTTAAAAGCTTCATTCTTTTCTCAGTCCAAATCTCGTTACATTGGTTGAGAAATAAATTCTAGAAATTCGGAAATAACGATTTACGTGAAAAATATTTTTCTATCGTTTTCTGTGCATAGAGGGCTCGATTGCGTTTTTCTTGAACTAAAATCGGAAATTAGTTCTTGTGAAAGAGACAGAACAGTACGTCAGAGCGAAATGTGAAATGAACGGTTGTCACTACCCAACTTAGATAAAACTAAATCTAACACCGCACGAAATGTGTTCAAACTTATTCGGGCGTCTATAAAATCGACAGGTAGTTTTCGTGCGGAAAAATCGACGACAATTCACTTGATATTCCGTTTTAACATATTGCTCTGTCTCGTTCGGTTGAACTAAGTTTCTATTTTAGTTCACGAAGAAACGCAATCGGGGCCAGAATGGAATCGATTGCGTTACTTCGTGAATTAAAATCATAAATTAGTTCGTGTTAATGAGACAAGGCATTACGCTAGAGCAGAATGTGAAATGAACGGCTGTCACTTTTGTCAAGCATCTGAATCTAACACCTCACTTAATCTGTTCATATTTATTCGGACGAGTATAAGTTCGACATGTAGTTTTTATCGACGATCGTTAGTTTCATATTCCGCTCTAACGTATTGTTATATCTCGTTCGCTTGAACTGATTTCATTTTTAGGTCACAAAGAAATGAAATCACAAAGAAATGCAATTTTTGTAAATATTTACTTTTCACAAATTGGTAAAACGTGTTTATATGTTTCCTTTAGACTATAGATTGAGCTCAAGCAAAGGTAAAGTGGAGAAATAGCAACCCCTCGCAAACATCAAAACTTCAAAATGGAATCTTTGTTAGTTTTAAATTATGTTAATTTATAACAATCGTACCTTTAAACTATGCTAGTTATAAAATATTTTGGATTCAATGTTAACATCGGCGCAAGTGGGGTGCGAATTATTGCATTTCATATCACATATCACTAAATTAATTTCAGAAAGGTCTCTCAAAATAACAAAATATTCGAAATTGGCTATTCTAATCGGATATATTTCCTATATTATAAAAATTCAAATATTTTTGAGGAATGATTTGACCACACCGGTTCATAACTGCCTTGAGTTCGACTGTAGCAGCGCACAAATACGGATAAATACTGACATTTTATAACATTATTTCTTATTTCTAAGACCTTTAAGACTGTTTCTAGATTGAAGTCTGTCTCTTTGCATGTGTGTGTTTATTCCTACACGGTAGCGTGCAAACGTTTAATTCGATTGAGCTGAAATTTGGCATTCATGCACCATTTGGTCATGGCAAGAGTTGAAAAGATTGTAGTTGAAAGCGGTTCACCAGGGAGCGCACTAGCCATATTTCAATTTCAAATATTGGACTCAGAGACTTGCCATTTGGTAAAAAGATGACTTGTTGAGCTGAAACTACATTGGGAAATTTTGGTTGGAATATCTCATATACAAGTTGCACTGGTAATATTTAAATTCCGCCATTCTTTCTAATTAAATATTAACGCCATCTGTTGGTGCTTGTCCAAGCCCTGTCTTTAGTTGAGAAACTAACCGCGCCGCCCAAAGCGTCGCAATAGAATCCGACCGCGATCGTCCGTTGGCCGAGAAAAAACAATCATCGATTTAATTTCTAAATATCATATTCAAATGAAATACATTCTATATTATTACATATATAATTGGCTACTTGCCGGGAAGTCTTGGGGTGAAACAACCGATTTTTTAGGAATATCCACTCTACAAAAAACCCTATCAAAGTGAGCAGCACCGTGTCAGGTGTCAAAAACACATTTGAAGGTATTACGTTTAGGAAAATTTAATATTTGGGTCTCGTATTTGATATCTAGAATTTAAAATTAATTTTAAAAAAATAAATGAGTTGTTACTGTAATCATCTGCTCTTGATTTTATCTGGTTTTTTACGATACGTACAATGATAACTAAGTTTTGCAATCTGAAAGAAAGCCTCGTATCTCGTAATGTCGTAATTATCTTCTTATATATAAAAATGAATCGCCGTGCGTTAGTCTCGCAAGATCTCGAAAATGACTCGACCGATTTGAATTATAATTTTTTTGTTTTGTTTGCCTTGATTCAGGGGTGGTTTACAAAAAAATATTCAGGAAAAATTAAAAGAAGCAACTGAAAATCGAAAATAATCGAAATTGGTCATTTTGGGAAATGGGCCACTTTCAATAAATAGATGGCGTTCGCGGCGATCCTATTGTTTGACAGCTGCGCCATCCATAACTCCGTTCATTCCGTCATAATCCATTAATTCCGTGCGATTGTGTAAAATTTTAAAAGGTCGAAAAGTCGAAAAAGTCGAAAAAGTCAAAAGAGTCGAAAAAGTAAAAAAAGTCGGAAAAGTCGAAAAAACATTTATTTTTCATCATGTAAATTAAATACCTTGAATTTATTTTAATTACAGACGACTTTCATTTAATCACCAACGAAACTCAAACCGTACATGATTCGGCCATATTATAGATTTCAATGAATTGGATTTGGAAGGTTGATTAGGATCAATAAACGCTTATGAAGAGTTACAATCAAATAAATTTTAGGTGGTACGAAGTTCACACCGAAAATCTACATAAAGATGTCATTTTTTAATTTGGTATACAGGTTTTAATACGTAATAAAAACGCGTTTTATTATTCAAATAGACTAATAGATGGCATTCTAATTTTTCTGTATTATTTCTGTAACGTAGTCAGCATATATAACAATGCGATTGATGGGAATAATTATTGAATATTATTATTGTTATCATTGGTTAAATAATGGGTTTTATACCAATCAGTCCTTTATTAAAAAAAATGTATTATCAATGCTATTATAGATGGCCAAATAAATAGCTATTAATTTCACCGGAAACGCTCTCAGTGCCACCTGATACCCTATAATATAATCAAAGGTAATAATATGTACATATAAAAGACTTACCTAATCAGTCTGGTTAACCCACAATATTGTAACACCCCGATAGAACAGACGCGGTAAGCCGTGAATCTTTCAGTGGAATGCTCACGGAATGATTTTCACGCGAATTTGGCGGAGCTCGCTCGCTCGAATGCACAGCACAATCCACACGTCTCGATACGGATGATACATAGGCAGAGAGCACCCAGGCAGCAAATCGCACATTAGCCTAATCGACACCCAATTATTATCAATGATGGAATCATTGCACCGCATCGCGACATGAATGTGTATGCCTATTCATTGCATTGACTCGCATTGGCGCATATTAATGTCAGAGTTGTGCGTCTCTCCTGACCTGTGTTGTGATGGTTGTGGTTAGGATATATTCCATAAATATAATATTTCATTTTCGCTAATTTGTTTGTTACAAACTGTTAGCTTAATATTGTTATATTAATTTAATAACGTTGACATATTTTACTGCGTAAATAATATAAAATTTAACTAGTTAATAAAGGAACAAAATCAACATTGATGTATTTTAAATTTACCTTTAGGATTCAAAGAAGTCTTCCTCAGTTCAGAAAATCCAATAATCTTTTGTTACCGACCCTATTTGGTATGTTACCGACCCTATTCGTACGTTACCCCAGTTAAAATGGCATTTTTTTGTAATATTTTTTTTGTAATACATATTTTCTTTTTACTGATCAGACTAAAAAGTGAGATAAAATGTCAAATTACTTTCTTTCAAAATTAGCATATGTAAATTTAATGTTTATTAATTAAGGATTAATACTGATTTGTTTAATAATTAGGGATTAATACTGATTGTAATTTTATTCAAACATTGTTGACATATCACTCAGTGTTGCTTGGCGAATAATTCCACATGAATTCGGCTGACGTCATCCATTTAAGGTGCAGTACTATCAAAGGTTTAAAGTATTTATAATATATAACAATGATTGTTACTAAAAAGAATATCTAGCACTTGTCTTTTGTAAATATGCAGTTTGCACCTCTGATATGGCTGGAGCGACAGAAGCGACTTCTTAATTTTTGATTGTTGACGTGTGTCGTTTATGCTTGCTTGCGTGTGCGCTTTATGTATTCGTTTGTCATACAGATGTCAGTATCACATTTATTCAGAATAACTTCCAAGTTTAGGCATATCTTTTCCAGTCTCTGAACATTCAGATGTATCATATTTAAGCTAATCATTTTTAATGTGTTCGGTTTCTTTCTTTACTTAGAAATACTCACGAAAAGGCTGAGGTGTGGCATCTTTTTTTACGCTTATGGTCTCGATAAATCCGTCAAAAGAGTCTATTATTATAGTTTACATTTTTTATTTTTCCTGCATTATTGATGAAGTTTTCAGACGATTTGTAGTCCGTTTCTTCCAAAAAATCTGTTCCCTATATAAAACTTGCGTGTTTGTGTTCATTACCGTCATTATTTTTGTCTCAGTAGATATTGATTTGGATTTAGATGTTAAATCTTAGACGTCCCATTGTTAAAGACTTGAAAAAAATAAAACAATAAAATCGTAATCGGTATCTCTTTGTATTAGGAAGGGCTAAAAAACAGGACCCATCATCTGAACGTCTGTATGATCACTGAGGAATGTCTCAGCTCTAACGATTTGTTGGAGACAGATTATAATGCTGTATTTGTTTACTTCCTCAAAACTTAAATCTCCATTAAAAAATATTTCTATCTTTTTTTTCTTTCAATTTAATGTTAGGATAAAACCCTAAATTATTTTTTTTCTAAAAAATATATTTTTTTATTGTAATCTATGTTATTTTTTATATATATTTTTTAATTCAAGCAATTGTAACTATTGCGAATTGGTGGTGATAGATACAGTTTGGTTTCATTTTTAAAACACGAGCAGAATAATTATAAAGGTCGTTAAAACTGCCCGGGTGGTTGAATGGTTGGCTGCCTTGGGCTTCTGCAGTCTATCCATATATACCTCATGCCAGTATACTTAAAATAAACAATACATACCAATACAACTTTATTCTGCCAATACAACTCTATTCTGTGATTGAATTAATCGGTATGTTCTTGTCTTCGCTTTGCGGTCTTTAAGGGTCTAGTTTTTTCTGACAAGTATTTGGGTCCTTTCGATAAATATATTCGGCCCGAAATGCACTTTGGCTAGTCGGTTCGCTTGTCATTGACTCCACCAAAAATTATATGTTTTTTTAATCAAATAAGTGTTTCCTAGTTTACTGTTTACCCCTTATAAAAAAAAATCAAAAGCTAACGTCGTCATTTCCTTCAGATTGTCAGAACATATAAGTTGGTTGTTCGTGACTATATATCATTTATTTTTTTATACTTGTAAGCATCAGTGTAGCATGCACTCAAATATGAAATGAGTGAAATATAAAATCCGCTGTTATATTTTCAGTTACGCGTTTTTTTTTAATATGCACGAAGGAGAAGCAGAGGACGGGCTGGAGGTTTCATTGTACAAATCGCGATGAATGCACACGCAGAATAAAATGCTTTGAAATGCATCGCAAACAGCGCCGTCGTGGACGGAATAATTCACATGCAGCTCCAGATTTTGCTATCCCGTAAGGCAAATATTGTCTATTTCACGCTCAAACGCGGCAGCCGGCTCTGATCCCGCCGGCAACAAAGGACGCATTAGCCGTGGTAAGTCTCGCACAATGGCGACGCATTGTTCTATGAGCCCCTTTGTTATTACCAAGTAGCCATACACGAGCCTCAATCTGCGTGATTATTTATTATTTTATTAGCAGTCGCTACCCCTCTCGATAATTGTTTTAATAATCACATATAATATTTTAAGTGGTTTTATACTCCCCTCGTTCCGTATTTTAGTTAAGACCCTTGCGCGATTCTTGCTATGGGTTATTTATTGTTTGTGATTCGTGATTCGCGATTCTTGCTATGGGTTATCTTTCGCTACCTGAACCAATCGTTACTTATGATTATACAGAATAGGTCTTTTTGTGTAGAAGTAGGAAAACTTTGCAGCGCAAACTCATTATTTAAATGTAGTCTGCTGCTAGTCTCTTAAATGGAAAATAGTCCATAGTGAGTACGCTGCTGATGTAATTTATAATTAAATTATTTCCATTTAACTATAGGGAGGCAGAAAAACTATTTCAATCATTTATATGGTCAACATTAGCGATGGGTTATTCTGGGAGTACCCTGGTTCTGAACAAGTGCACCCGAATAAAATTACTCGGAAAACACCACTTTCTCCTCCAAAATTATACTGACCACACCCGGTTTCTTTTTGCTCAGCTTGCAGATCCCGTCAATTTTTGACGTCGCCGCTTGTGGACACTTGCCCTTGGTCCGCTGAGTTAGAGGATGCTAGTTTCTATTAATAAACAAGGCGAGCTATTAACGAATGTTAGCGTTGTCAACTTGTCACTTCTTCTTCTTGGTGTGCCCGTGTCTAACTATGAACCCATTTGAGTTACCACTTACAACTTCCTGAGATAGGCCACCATTCCCTATACAAACAAATGTGATTGACTATGGCGTCATAATTTATATTTTAAAGGATATTTTAAGTAAGATATTTTCTATATATTATTTTCCTTATTGAAATTTATTTTAAAATATACATAGGGTTATGTATTTAAAATATACATAAAATATATTTCATAATAAAATATAAATTAGATTTCAAAGAATTTTTTTTTGTAGAAACAATAAAATTAAATAATCTAAAATGTTTTAATTTTTGATTTCTCAAAAAGCTTAAATATAATAACAATGAACGTCGCATTTAAAAGCTAAGTTTGGAACCATACTTTGGAGAGTCATTGTCTCCTTGCGGAGTGCAACGTCACTAGGCCTGATTGTGAAATAAACGGAATTTTAATATTACTTTTAACGTTTACTTCAATATTATTTCAGCAGGCAGTGGGTGAGACTTCTCTTTGCTGGGCGCCGGCTAAATGAAGCCAGGTAGTCCAAAGGCCGCGTCCAGTGTCTGCCCGAACATTGCCAACATCAATTTCAATTTATCATTTTCTAAAGCTTCATAGGCTTTAATCGCTTAATGTAGTAAAGTTGACAACAATAACAAAGCATTAGCTTAGGGAGAAAAGGTCGCAAGAATGTCGCCGTATGTTGCCAACCGTAAAATTTGAGTCGATACAGTGAATGACTTTCACCGTTTTAATCACTGAAAATGTCAATTGGCAATGTTAGTAATCCCGAATTAGCATTTAACACAGAGTATATTTATCTATTTTAAGCACCGACGCCATCATGTTAGAAAGAAAAAGGTATGAAGTTAGTTTGCTAATAAGTAGGTAATAAGGATGAATATACTAATGAATTTTAAATGATTTTCATAATTGTGATAATCCGTCTATTTTTTTTTTTTTTTTACGTTACACCTAAGGATACTCGGTTTTCCTTTACAAAAGAAAATACACACTTTGCTTAATATATGAGATACGAACGAAGGTATGAAGTAAGTAGGTAAGTGTCCCATCCAGTCTACAATATTACCCCCCCTCGCACCGAACCGTTTTCAGACAAGAACCACAAGCTGTAAATACACTTTCCGTCCGCCCATCCGCCCAGTAGAAAATGGTCTTTTAGTCTGGAAGCTGCTATAGTTGACATCACGTCACTGGGCACACATAAAAAAGATTATGTCTTATTAAATAGAAGACTATCACGGTTGGTTGACATTATAAAATGTTGGCACTCGATCCACGTTTCGGCGTTGATACATACACCCTTGTCCAGGGCGGACTGACTTACTCTCAGTCGTCGTCAACTGTAGGTTGACGTCGGTTACTATATTTTATTAGCCATACTTTGGGTCAGTTTAAATATTGTTTCTATATACATTTTATGTCTACGTCGCGACTGCTACGCTGCCCGGCTTTTGGTCATAGCATTTGGTAGTGCCTAGGTGACAATCCATTTCGGAATTATTCGCTAATAATATAGTGTCGTGTGCTGTGATAACATTTAAACATCGAAGCAGCAAGACGAGAAACTAAATGAAGAAGGGTTATAATACTGTCGGTATACGAAATTGTTTAAGGATTTTGTATGGTTTTAAATTATAATCAATGCTTTCGCTGGATATATTAGCCGTCCCGTCTACAAGCGTGTTGAGCATCTCAACTCTGCGGACTCAAGATTTCTGGATTGTGGCCACCTAAATATGTACCTACTAGTTACTTTTAAGCTTTTATAGTTGTAACAAACTCGCGTGTTTATTGTTTTTGTTGCCCAAATATTTGTATGATAATTTTAGAATGAAATATATGTAATAGGATAAACAATTAAATAATAAATACGCATTTTTTCTCACTCGGAACTTATCTAAAACCAATGAGAAAGTTCCCTCATACCGGAAACTAATCGGATAAAGTTTGTGTTGCATGAGTGGTTCGCTTTAGCAAGCTGCCAAAGACGGTCTAAAGTTGTTGCGACTCATATCAGGGTGGCATGACGACAAGATCGCTATAAAGTCCGGACATGGCGGGTTCTCCCGCAGCCTGTCAAACTGTTAGATTCGTATGCCAGGTGACGATGAGCAAACTATAGTGGCCTCCTGTACTGTCGGAGCAAGGCTAGCGCCTTGTCGCTTCGCGTCGTAACGCTCGCGCCCTTTGCCCGACGCGCGCGTCCACTTCGCCCGCGCGATTATGCCACTATGGCAACGTTCTCCGGCGCTCGTTTTTTTCTCGTCTCCAATTTATTTTCCCGCGTTCGGGCGAATACACACTTCTTGCGGGAGAAAATCTCTTTTCTTTAAAAATAAGACCTTCCATGATTTCAACGTAAACGCTTTCGCTTAAAAGGTTTTGTTCTTGGCCGCCTGGCAAGCGCCGTATTTTACAAACAACGCGTTCACTGTGCGCAGGTTTTTTAGTATTGTTTATTCTCTGTAACGTAGAAATGGGTTTGCCACCAATTCACTGTATAGCAGTCGTATGCATAACCTCTTACATGCATAAACTCCAATCGTAGTAAAAAAAAGAATTTAGACATTCTGCATAATGCAGATGCTCCAATGCACTAAGTCGCAACGTTGGAGGCTGTGCATACTGGATGTGTTACTAAGATGTGTTACTAAAATGGTTCATGCAAATCCTTTAGTCGCTTCCTTTCTTCATTGTTCTGAAATAGTATACGCGATTAAAATTATATTGAATTTAAACTTGTCCTTTATTTCAAATTAATAGATAAGTCTACAATCACTAGATAAGTCTACAAGTGAGACATCGCATCTAGTCGATGCTGCTTATATTTAAAAAGACAATTACTTCCATCCCGCTCTGGATGTTGGTATTTCACCGGCGACGCGCAGTCTGTTAAGAATTTTTTGCCCCTATACCCATCTCTTATTCGCAGGCTATATGTTCTTGCTCTAACAATGTTAATACATAAGTATGCGCGGTTTGCCCGCGGCCGCCATCAATCTCGAGGAGCAATCGCGTTACTCGAGGAGCGATCACGAGCGGTCGCGTCGCGCTTGCCCGGCTGCGGGAAAACCGCGTCTACGGACTTGTAGGGATCAATACTGGGCACATCCCAACGCCCAATTTGTCCGGGAATAGCGTTATTACACTTCGTCTGGAAGTCCCAAAATCCGCGTCGGAGAGAAAAACGCGCTAGTACCTACTTGGACGGACAAGGCAAGGAAAGGCTCAACGCCCGTGTCACCAGAACAGTTGCACAAAGCGACCAGCTGAGCGAGTCCTGGCCCAGCCCCTCCTACCCACCGTTCTGATGTCTGCCGCGCGGATTAGTACCCCCAGAGGAGCGCAACAGACTTGGAGCATGAGGTAGTTGCGGCTGGAGGTAGTTGCAGTTGTCACACGAAGCATCCTGAGCTACAGCTGGAATACACTCACAACCGTGCAGAAAGAATGGGAACCTGCCACATGCAAGCCATGGACCGGCTCAGGTTATCCCCCGCACAAAGCTAGATAGCTTGCGGAAGGCGTCCCGGGCCAAGATCAACTTGGCTCGGAGACTGAATTTCCATTTTAAAGCGGCCGCCAGTAATCGCTTGAAAGCGGCGCGAGCCGCAAGTCCAGTGTTCACGTCGAATTGCTTTTTTTCTAAACTCGCTACAAAAACCGCCTCGCTCGCCGTATAGTCACGAAAACGATAAAAAATGGGACCTCTGGTTCGCCCTGCTGCAGCCGTCGATATTCGCTTTCTGGCGCTGCCTGTCTCACTGTTGCCTGCTGCCTTCAATTTTGCTCGTAGAGCCCAGTCTCGTTTTGCCGCTGATGTCGCGATAACGATCGCGTTTGCATCGGAAACTCTTTATTTTCATCAATGAAATCCGAAGTACGTTTGCGGTGGCGCTCATGGGCATAGTGCGGTCGCTCTCCCTTCCCGTATGTGTGTGTGTACGGTGCTTCCCGATGAGTTGTGTGTATTCGGTTTTGTATCATAATGAAACCGATCTTGTTTTTTCCTCAATTTGTTGATGCGATATGTTGCAACACGTCCAATGTCCTCGAATAATATAAATGGTAACTGCATCGAATATGCACAACCTCTAATCTGAAATGTAATTATGAGTGTATCAAAATTAGAGGTTCTGTATGTTGGAAAATCTGCTAAAGGATTCAAATAATAAACCTTACATTTAGTTTTATGTAGTGCAAATTGCATGCAATATGCAAACTTCAAATGATCCGATTTGGTCCATTGTAAGATATGCATATGCAGAACCTCCAATTTATTATTTTAATACGATTGGAGTTTAAGAATATTGGAGGATACGACAAGGTACCTTGTAAAAACGTAAAACAGAAGAAAAACGGTTAATAAACAAAGTTTTTGTTCTATTAATATTTAGTTGAGTATTTCAATATTTACAGAAGTTGTATTATTAAATGCACTTTGAACATCAGTACCATTTTCATCAAAATACTGTATTAAAATTTAAAAACTGTCATTCACGAAATTGTGGTAATTTGATTTTCTCCCTTAAATAGGAATAATTTCTAGTGCCTAAATTCCAAATCACATTTATAGTAACACCATTATTATAGGCTTGCAATTTAAATATAAAAGTATCGATGCCTATATAAGCCCCGAAAGTTTCTGTTCATCCGATAAATTAATCCCGTAGCCGAAATGAATTCGGATTAAACCAGTGGCTTGGAAATGAGATTCTCTGCTTCGGTTTTACTATTGTATTTGAAGGTTTATTGAAGCATGTGAAATCGAATTTTGATAGCACTCGTTATGTATATCGAGGGCCTCAAGCTGAAGAATTGTATCTACAAAAATGAAAATATACAAGAGAGAAATATTTCGACCCATTATTAATACCAAATATGGCCAAAATGGTATGTTACACCCTTTCATAAATAGATATTTAATGTATTAATGACGATACTGTTACGCTTTTCAGTATGTTTTAAAATTCGTCAACATTGGATCATGTTATTCATTCGTCCGATTCGGGCCATTCATTCAAAAATTCGATTTTGTGAATTTATTAGATATGGCCTTTCAGCTTGAGACCTTACAGTTTGAGCTATGTATTAGTACAGGCGTGGCCACAGGGTGAGGTCAGGTGGGCACGTACCTACCTTGAATTTCATCGGCTGGGCCCCAAATGGATCTCAGATTTTTCTCCGAATCATAATGTCATGTAGAAAAATTGGTAACCGATGATAATATGGCCAACGAAACCCAGGACACCTGTAAGACCTGTTACTGTAGGACGTGGCAATATTGACCGGATACAATTGTTCAATTTTATCACCTGCATCAGCCTACTCACGACAGTAGATTAACACCGCCATTGTTTCAATTTACAGATTGTAATAGTATGCAAGCCCAGACCTCACCACAGTGATAGAATAGGTTGAGACATAACTTTCTGAATTCAGAAAGTTGGAATAAATAACAATTACAAACAAGTATAGTTGCACCCTAATTCAGCCATTACCATTTGCATCCGTTGCGGTTAAATTACAAACACCAGCAGGTATGGCACTCAAGTACATTTGCCTCGATGTAGACTAGGAAAGAGATGACATGCCATTCATTGACCGCCTCGTAATTGAACCGTGCTGACTGTTTAGCCAAGAAACAGTTGCCTTAATCCAACGATGAGGATGGAGACAGAAGCCAGTCCATCCACCACCCAGGCAGTTGTAACGACCATGGTCGTCTTTTCTACCCGAGCTTAGTAATATATTAAAAGAATCAGAGGTTTATATTCCCATCCAGTCCCCCAAAGAGTTATTTAATAATCAATACTATGCATTCAAATTAGTTTAACATTTTTACATATATACATTTTTACAATTTATTGTTTTATACAAGGGCATGGTGTAGTGCATTGACTATAATGAAGCAGTATTCACAAAACGGCAAAAGGGAGGAATTGGTTGCAGAGTGAGCCTGGTGCGCTGGTAGAGACACGCCAGTTAGGGAGAGACAATACAAACAACATTTCAAAAGCTGCACCGTCGTTTAAAATACTGGCACAACGCGGTGAGCAGCATGCACTTCACGGAGACGGCAAGGCACTCGCGTCCAGAGGAGGAGCGCCCTAACAGTGAGCCTAATTAAAGCCTTTGGAAACTTAGTAAATCAATCAATCAATCATCATTTATTGTATTAAAAACTAAATATAAAGTTGTGTAGACATTCTTTGAGAGTGTTTATGTTAAATTATTATTTTATATTATATGAATACATTGATATTTAGATAATTATAAATGAGAATAAGTAACCAAAAGTACCGAAAAATCGTGTTATTACATTTTTTTTTCTCTTTATTTGAAAATACAACAGATTTACATCAGTCTTACGTACTAGAGATAATATTTCATTAAGTTATTTGATATAAATCTAAAAACGTTTTCTACTTATTGATAATTTACCTATTTTGTTATACTCTTCTAATACCTTAAATATTTTATTTTAATTTCAGTTTGGTGTTTTTTTATAGTCCGTTATTTTTGCAGAGGCGAGTTGCTTGAATTGTGATTTACATAGAAGCATACCATCAAAGCAATTTACAATTTTCACATATGAGTCCATTATACGGGGCACCGGCGAGAATAGAGCGTTATTGGTTGAACAATGCGGCGGGCGGAAGACATCACAACGACGAGTTCTGTGGGTCGACGGAACGTTCAGCGGGAAACAACTGAGCAGATCAGGGCAGTCGAGTTTATGGGTAAAGAGTGAATTAATGAGGAGAAGATCTGTAAGAGTACGTCTCGTCTTCAGAGATTGACATTTAAAAAAGTGAGTTTGGGCGTTGTAATCGGCGAATTCTATTTCGTGAAAGAATTTAAAACGCATCCACCTCAGAACCGTTTTCTGAACTCTTTCAATGTCAGAAACATATTGTTCATAACATGGATTCCAAATCACGCTGCCAAACTCCAATCTACTCCGGACAAGCGATGTAAACAGGAGCATAACAACGCGGAAATCCTTGAAAGGCTTCGTTACCCTCCAAATGAATCCCAGCAACTGGTAACATTTGGAAGTCACTAGCTCGATATGAGTATTGAAGCTAAGTTTACTATTAAATGTTTTACCCAAGTCAGTGAATTCAGAAACTCTTTCCTGTTTATGCGCGTTAATATCATATTGGTAATGTGTAGGCCGATGAGATCTAGAAACAGACATGGTTTTGCATTTATTTAGGTTTAAGTACAGTTTATTCGTTACGCAATATTCTTGTAAATTTATTAGCTCGGCTTGAATATCATAGCAGTCATCAGCAGAAGCAATCGTATTGAAAATTTTAAGGTCATCAGCATAAAGTAAGAATTGCGATTTCTTGAAACATTTTCCGATGTCGTTGATAAACAGCGTGAATAATGGCTAAATGGCTAATAAGCCCTAAATGGCTTCCCTGTGGCACACCGGAGGTGACGTCGATGGCTTTCGACAAATGTCCGTTTACTTGGACTAATTGGGATCGATTCGATAAGTATGATTCCATCCATCGTAGCAAAGAACCGTGAATGCCTAAACGGTATAACTTCTGCAAGAGCAATGAGGTATTCACTTTGTCGAAAGCCTTTGAAAAATCTGTAAATATCATGTCCACTTGATTGCGGCTGTCCAGAGCGTTAGCTATGTAGTTTGTATATAGTAATAAGTTAGTGTTAATTGACCGACCGGCAATGAAACCGTGCTGCTGTTGTATTATGATATTTATGTATGCGGATGAAACGCTCCGACACACGAGATATTCTAATACATTGTATTATTTCTATTATTATTAGATACTAACAATATAATTTAATTGATTCTCGCCCTGCATAATATTTAAAAAATAAAAGAGATGATTGTTTCTATTGGATCATAGGAAAATTTGTTATTTTTTATTATGAAAAATGTTATTTTTTATTCATAACAATTGTCTGTGTGACTATAGTATATTATCAGTATTTATCCTAATTTAAATTACAATTATACTGTAATGAACATTGTCAAAGCAAAAAAAAATATTATTATATAAATGAATCAATTGAAGTAAATAATCATAAAATTCAAAATAAAATATGACATGTAAATAAAGTGCGCAGACAGCCAATTGGCGTTCGTAAAAGCCACAATCAAATGAGGTTTAAATGTTATAATTAGTTAACAGTAAAAAACATTTTTAAAAACAAGCTTTTATTAAAATGCTCTGTCCCGAGCCAACTCTGGGTGCAGCAGCCATATCAAAGTGGAACTTAGAACGGGCTATCATAATTGAATTATATACAGAATTTCGTATTTGTGCTGTTGACCATTGAGGAGTCCCCTCGTAGGAAGCCAACCCTGGATTCAGCAGCCTTGTCGCAGTGAAACTTAGAACGGGCTATTATAATTGAATGCGTATACAAAAAATCGTTTCTGGGCTGTTGAGTTAAGGAGTCCCCTCGTCGGAAGCCAACCCTGGGTGCAGCTGCAATGTCATGGTGGAATTTAGAATGGGCTATCATAATTGAATGCGTATACAAAATTGTGTGTCTATGCTTTTGACCGTGGAAGAGTAGCCTCGTCGGGAGCCGATGCTGGTTGTAGAATCAGGTCATGTTCACGATAAAAAATGCATTGTCATCGGAACTGCATTAACCTGTAATGTTTCAAATTCATAGAATAAGAGGAAGTGGTTCTAATTCAGCTTGCAAGATTTGACCTAAACAAACATATATACTTCGTAAGGTAAATAAAAGCTTGTAAAAAAGTATCCCCTTTGTCTGTGCATTCTACGAGTTAAAAGTTTCGTAGCCATTGCGGGCTACGAGCAATTTATTTTTAAAAATTTAATGGGACAGTGGGCCCGATTGCGTTTCTTTGTGACCTAAAACTAAAATTAGTTCAAGCGAACGAGACAGAGCAATACGTTGGAGCGGAATATGAAACGAACGATCGTCGATAAATACTACCTGTCAAACTTGTACTCGTCCAAATAAATTCGAGCATATTTCGCGCGGTGTTAGATTCACATGCTTTGACGTTGGCAGGCAATTTTGATGCAAAAAAGTTACAACCAGTCATTTCACGTTCCGCTCTAGCGTATTACCATGTCTCGTTCACACGAACTAATTTCCGAATTTAGTTCACGAAGAAACGCAATCCAGCCCAGTGTGTACTTATATTATAATCCGTATCCCCAATATGACAGTAGATACCGTCGTGAATTGAAGCATGAAAACAGGCATGTGATGAGTCTTCGTGATTTCCCCATTGACCCGCTGTAAAAAGGTACGACGGCCGTCCGCATTATAGTACCTCTTCTAGTGTGATTGAATAAAAGAGCCTACGAACGTGCTTTCGCCGCCACCTGCCACCATCACACAGATGTGAACCCTTATCGGCCATTAGGGACGGGCTATTGGGCATATAAAAGTACCTTATAATGATGTATTTGAGAAGGAATATTATTTTAAATGAAATGATGTTTGCGGATGATCCGTGACGGCCCCACACCAGGGAGATGCGAAGGAAACTCTTCGAATAAATATCCGGAGGAGAGCAACATTTCTATTTATGTCAGCCCGTTCTCATCCCTCTTCTGGACTATGAAAATATCGCATTGCTCGACTCAACATAGGAGTTAGCTACCAAGGATGAGCGTCTACGAAACATCTGCATTCGATTTATACGTGACCCCAGAAAAAATATTATCCCATTTTTATTTGCGTTTTTAATTTAGCCCATAATACGCAAATATTATGGGCTAAATTCGGTAAAAGTAATTAAAAAGGCTTCTTCTGTAAGGATCAGAATTATTGCTATATATAAAAAGAAATATCTTTCGTTAACGTAGCTTTTACTCAAGAACTAATGAATTTTAAAAGATTTAAAATTCTAGAGAATCATCGACCTATTGACTTATTGACTAAATTGACACCTGGATTTGTTATTTTAACGAAAAGAAATCTGAAAATAATTATAGTTATTGTTGCCTCGATTTTATTGATATTTCTCTGCGTAACTATATGCTTTTCTATGTGTTAAAACAAATGATATATAGAAAATTATTAAACACAACCCTAGTCATATGATCATTATCTAAATATTGGTATAAGATACGTGGTAAAAGTCACACTTTCAACGGTTATCTTAATATTGGTATATCATATGTGGTTAAAATATTTATAATTATACCTTTTATTTTGATTATATGATGTATAGAAAATGGTTTATTTATATGTATGTAATGTACTTATTTAGTAGTAACTGTTATGATTATGGTATGGAAGCGTAATAATGCGTGCAGCGTGCCGCTGTGCGCTTAAGACATGCGTGTTGCCGGCGACGCGGAGTTATGAAGTGTATGATTTAGGAGGTCGATCGTTGAACCGAGGCGGAGCAGGCAGCAGAAGTCGTATCATTTACCTAGGCAGTAGGAATGAGCAATAGCTATTTTCTGTACAGTCGACCCGGTAGATACCCTACCTTAAGCAAGACATGCCTATCAGTTCAAAGATAAGAAACAGAAAGCATCAGCGAGAGGAACTGTCGCGCTTTGAGACTCGGTCCGAAAGAACGCGAAAAAAGTACTCGTAACTAAGCAGGCGCCTTGCAAGCAAGCGAGTGTCGTATAATTAAGCAATTATAATTTGTGTGCTAGCAATCTTCGCGGCCGCCGAGAATCGCTTTAATTAAGTTGAGTTTGTAATTGACAAACTTGATCCGAGTTTTGCCCTTTTGAAAGTTTCCGGAAAATCGGCCGCCTGACCGGGCCTTTTAGCTAAATCCCCGTGCTATCTCGGCGGCGCGTTCGCAGCCCTCCGCGAATCTAACGAGCCGCAATAACAAGAATTTTGATTTATGAATATTTTTGCGGGGGGTCTTACACGTGTCTACGCTTTGTTAGATACAACTCCAGGTAGATTTTGGCAGTCTGCAGCCGCAGCCCGAACAAAGCAATTGTTACCATAGAGCAGATTCGTTGTGGCGAATGTGGTGATGTAAAGCAACAACGATGTCTACCAAAATAAATTAAAAAATCGGTTGGGCCACCCCAAGAGTCACCCATTTCCCGGCAAGTAGCCAAGGTACGTAAAATAATTAAAAGCATGCAATCTCTAAGCCAAAGCTGCAGCAATGATGTAGTCAACATAAAAACAATATGTGGCTTTTTTATTTCGTTCTTTGATAATTTCTTTAATATATATTTATGTATATAATTTTTTGATTTTCTTTGTTGTTACTTGTTTGACTGTATATTATATTTCCACGAATGATTTATTTTCATGCACAAATTCCTTTTTTTTAATTTCGAAGTAGTTCCATTACAGGCCTGCAGATTGTTCTTCAAATCAAATTTAAAGCTCATCCATCTTGAAAATTAAATTGAACCGACCCACTTTTTTTTTGGATTGGACTGAGAGACGAATACCATAGTAGCTGAATATGCTATTGTGAATTCGCTCCCCTTTTTTACTCATAACGCTAGTTTATATATATATATATATATATATATAATTTAAGTAGTTTGTATGTCTTCCTGGATTTAAGAGTTAAATATCCAAAATTCAAGCCAAATTTAAAAGCCGAATTCCAAGCCGAAATCGATATTGAAATCATAGATATTGAAATCACGCAACTACATGTTTTTGATAATTATAACAATTTATTCTTCCAGTGATGTCTATATGCTCATGCATTCCTACCTATATAACTTTACCTTTTCTAATATTTATACTTTAAACAATCTTTACTATTCTAATATTTGTATACAATAATATGTACTTTAAACAATGCAGATGTTTTATTTCAGACTCAACAACTTAATTCTTTACAACTTACTGGATTTGGCTTTTGCATCATGGAGTAAATTGAAAGTCAGTTAATTTTGATATATGCCCCTGTGCCAAACAAAATACGTGAAAAACGAAGAGGCAAATTTTCTAACATTGTTTGTTTCACCAAGATAACGCCCCAGTAAATGTCCAGAGTTACGATAGCACCCTTTGAAGAAAAAGTCTTTGAAGTAGTGGAACATTCTCTATATTCACCGAAACTTGCCCTTATTATTTTCTATATAGTTTTCTCATATCTAAATATTAAAGGAGAATCTGATAGGTCAAAAGATGATGACGTGCAGTAGCCGAGTGCAGGATTTTTTAGGTGATCGAGATGAAGAGTTTTTTAGGAAAGGAATTTTATGCTTAGAAAAAAGATACAAGTGTATAAAACTGAACGGTGAATGTCGAAAAATAAAAGAACCTTCAATAAAAGTAAACTTCATTATATTACCTCTCACTTTTTGTTGAGCGACGTAATAAAAAAAATATAAAAAAAACGGGTGTCACCCCAATATTATCCCGGCAAGTATACAAGACCCCTGCGCAACAAGTGCGCTTCCCCCGCGCGCAAGGGAGGGGGAGGGGGGTCAAATCGTATATATCCGTCTTCATGTCAAAAAAAAAATTGGCGCGTTCACAATATTTTCGCTTTACCGGGAAATTAAAATATTTAAATCGAGGCGTCGCGTAGGTACTACATAAATAGAACATTATCATTATTTTATCAAAAAATAATTAGAAGATGTTATTCATATCAGTAAAAGAAAAAAACGTTTTTGTAACATCAAGACTTTTTTGGCAAGTAGCTAATAAGTGATTTCATTTGAATAATAATTTCATAAATAAAATCAGTGAGCGCCCTTTTTGGCCGGCCGTCGAACCCGGCCAGGTCCCATTGTGGCACTTCAGGAGACACGGTTCGTCTCTCTGCTAGCCTCGGGCGGCTCGACGTAATATTTGATTAAACTATATCGCGGATTTTAAGCATTATTAGTGCAGCTTGTATATGAGATATTGATAAGAGATGATTCAACCAAAAATATAATTTCAATGGGGATGGATATGAGATAAAATAACCAAAATTTCACAATGTGATTTCGGCCCAACAATGCCTCTGTGTACCGAATTTCAAGTCTCTACGCCTATCTAATTTTTGGATAGTTATATATGGCTAGTACGCCATATAGTTATATATGGGTGGACCGATTTCAACCCCACAAATATATTCAACTTTTGCCATACCAAATTTGCGCTATCGTGGATGTTTACACACAAACTGGCACAAAGGCAGACACATAGAAACACAGACACACTTCAATCTGGAAATGGGGGGGGGGGGGGGGGGGCGCAAAATGGATATTTCCGGCTTTAACTGTTTTTTTAGCGCGTTCACAATACTTTCCTTCCTGATCGGATGATGGGCAAGAAAGTAACAAGCTTAAATTATAATTATACTGTTGAATGTTTTATACTACAAATAATGCCTCCCAGCTCACGATGCTCCATTGGTACAACCATTGATCACATATATGGTATCAGATTGCTCAACTTCATAGTCCGATTTGGTAACCCTTTTGTTCTGGCAAAATGCAGGTGGCGCTGGTAGCACTGACGGCGTAGCTTATAGCAATTTATTTGACCATAGCAATGATAATAAATGTTTTTTTTTCAAAAAGGACTGATTATAAAAACCCAATAATACCAATAATGATATTTAATTATTGGTGCCATATGTCGCATATTTCAAATATACTGATTTAATGACAGAAGTAATACGGAGAGATAGAATGGCATCTATTATTCTATCTGAACATTAAATTGCGTAATTACTACGCATTGAAACCTGTATACCAAATAAAAATTGACGTGTTTATATATAAAATAGCTATGGTTTAAGAATTCGTTTGTTATTATATTATTATTTTATGACGTATAAGCGTGATTAGAGCGCCATCTATAGTGCGCCGCCGTACTGTAATACCACGAAATTAGACATGTTGGAGCCTCAGTCCAACATACCCACAACAAAAAAGTAATTTCTACAGAATCGAAACCGCAAATTCGCTCGAATATACACGAGCCAGCTGCAATTGATTTCCAAAAAAATTCGGCATTTTATGCACAGTCAAACGATGACTAATGTCATTTCTCCTGATCGATACGAATTACACGCTCATTTCTCACCCCACTTATAACTATTGCGTCACTGCATACCATATAAAACGCAGTACATTTCGATCGATCAATATCATTCCCTGGCGGACAGTAACCGCTCATCTGCAAGTACTCGCGCTTTTCATTACCTTCGAGTCAACCAACCTACGCATAGTATACGCGATCATCATTATCTTCGAATCTATCGCGGCGCTTCACACTTCGGACACACAATCACGACTTCACCTCGAGCCCACACTACCTACACACCGGCGAAATACCGACCAAGGCGTTACGAACTGGCAACCTACTACAGACCTTCTGAATAAACACTTCAACTTCAACATCTACGACTTTCAATAACGGAGAAAACTTCTTGATGGGAACCACCCTTCGCTCACAATCAATTGGAGTCTAGTGAAGGGTGGCCACTCTCACAGACATATTGATCATAATAGGATAAAATTAATCAATGTTAAGAACAATGACTGCAATCTACAAGTTGCGTTTCGTAATAAAATCTTAGTTGCCAAATCGTATTACGACGTTAAGCAATCTAATACGCTATATAATGAATGGTACCACGAAGCGCGGAAATGACGGGGCTGCGATTTTCCGTAGTTGTGAGAGTATGATTACGGTACAATTCACTTATAGTTAGAATGAAACTCACTTATATTAAAATGAAATTCAAACTATGATTAAGATGACAAGCCTTAATTCACGCATGAAGTTAAACATATTTAGGAACCAATTAATAGTTTAGGCGTTTCACTTCTACGGTTTATTTTATTACGCAGAATTGATCGCTGCGGCAATTTGCAGATGTGGTTATATCGGTAATATCGACCGAATACCGAAGCAGGTAATTTGGTTAAGACGCTAAATCCAATCAGTTACTATATTCCATTTCAGCGTTGCGGTTATTAAGCATCGACCAACCATTGAAAAGGCTCACATGTATAACAAATTGGCCTAATAAACCCAGCTCATTTAATTAAACGGCACGGTAAATTAGTTTAGATATTGGCTCTTTCGGGCATGTGCAAAAGTAAATTAATATTGGTTTTACTGAGAAATATCAGGGGTGTGGATTATGTGGGTAACAAAAAGGGATCGTTGATGTATGGATGCATTACGGTCTCGCTTCGCGCAAGTTCGTGCCAAATCTAGCGGAAAGCCCTGGCAAATTTCTAAATGATTGAATATCATTAAATATGAACAATAAATATTTATTTATTTACAGAGATTTACTTTCAGACAACTGGAGAATTGGTACTTACAAAGGACAAACCCGTCACCCCAGAAACGATCTTGATCGTTCTTTCAACCTGAAGCGAACTTAGAGACTTAGGACGAGATAGTCCCCGGTCTAGCTACGCCATCGCGTCCGTAAAAGGACAACGCTTTTTACCGCACCATAGAGGGCCAGTCTTGCGCCCTTACTACCAGATTTGGCCGGGTTTCTTCGTCCCCCCGTCTGGTAACGGGTCGCTTGCGCGGCCTCTACTCGATGTAAGCGGTAGTTCAGTTCGAAATTATCGCGGACCGTGGGGCACTTTGCCCGTCTGTGCAAGTGAGATTGGGTAGCCGACGCGACGGTCCGCTTCAAGAGCAGCTGACTCCCCGCAACCAGCAATCACCCCCGCTTCTTAGGAAACGTATATGAGCATTTTCAGACGATGCCCATGATGCGCAAATCGCTCAACAGCGCCTGAAGTATGATACATCTCCCAGAGGAAACGGATCCAGCATGCCGTAACAGTCCTTTCCAGATTCGACCATCTTCGAGGAGGCTACCGAATAGAAGTTGAACCGCGAGTTGGACCGACCTAGTAAAAGGAGCTGGTCTTAGTGGTCTAACTGCACGAGAACCATTACCTGTCATTACTTTGAGACCAAAGAGTAGATGTTCTTGATTGGTCCTGGTTTTCCAATTGTCATGAATATAACTTAAATTATATATTATATATTATAAATTAAATTATAAATTATATATCCAATAGTAATATAAACTGTATTTAATATCTTGTAAAATAATTTAATTTAAATAAAGTACATGTTTACATAATTTTTAGATTAATTTATACTTAGAAAACTACTTTTATGGGAAAAAATTATCAGCATGATTAATTTCATATTCGATATAATAACGCCAGTTATGAACCCCTGGAAATCGACAATCTGTGAAGACTTCCGGTCGGATACGTAATTATTTGCCTACTCTCATATGCTGGGCAATATTTACAATAATAAAAACGAAGTTTGTGGGAATGCGCACGGCAGCCGTCGGAACGGCAAAAGGGCGGTATCGCATATGTTTGATATGATCTGCGGTTAAAATTATTAGTAATATATTTTAAAAATATTTGTTTTTTTTCCTAACACAACCGTGGCACTAACATTTATGCCCTCTAACATTTATGCACAATTTGGCCTGGGCACAGACAGATGTATGACTAGATTTAGAAGCATATAGCGGTATTTTCTGGGTTGTACATTATATTTCTTTTGTGCTGTTGCGTTTGAATGTATATGTAACGAATAAATAAATTAAATAAACTATGTTTCATCTATGTGTTAAAGACCCTCGATTTCCCAGCAAGCCAACAAGTGAAACTCGTATAATTCGGTGGTAGTAAAACTTTTGACTGTGTTAATAATGAAAGATGGATCTCTTTTATTACTTGATATCTTTTTTAATTTTATCTGTACGTCTTATCCTTTCAACGCAGAAATCATCGGCAGTATGGTTAAGTAAACAGGTTTGATTCTTTCTCGGATTTCACACTGCCTTAACTATCCGGTCGTAAAGTACAGTACACTAGGATCGAAATTAGCTTCTCCACCCTTTAATCTTTTCTACGGCAATATGTCTACTATTTGCTTATATTATCCTTTAATTAGTGATCTTATTTATTTAAATTTATTTTATATTAAGCAATATTGAGAAAGCTGGCATTTAATTTATTTATATTGGATAGATCTGACCAAAATCAACAATAGATAACATACTACTGCGTCTGTGTCGTTATTAGTTTTAATGAGGTGATATTGATTATTATACGGACCGTACTTATATCTCATGTGATTACAACCACGTTTAAAAGTATTAAAAGTAATGTCAGCAGCTGTCTGAACTGAATAGGTTGAGAATTTAGATGTTTCCGAAAGTAATTGACCGAGCACAGAAAGGTTACTATTTCAACGCGGACGAAGACGACATAAGGATGGCGTAGCTATGTTCCAAATATTATTGTTTATCTTATTCGAATTGAAAAATGTGGCAAAATGATGAGGACTGAATGAAGTATATTAATATACTTCTAAAGATCATTCTCGTGTGCCGTTTATTTCGGCAGTTCTTCATCGGGATCTGCACCAGCGTTTGAAGTAGCTACCTATTAACAGAGCAGCCAAGGAAAATAGAGAAGAAGCGAATTTTCAAGGTAGGTACTTCTTTCTTTATTCCGGGCTTACCACACCTTATTCAAAGTATATAGTCCGCTGCCTGACGTTCCGGATATCGATCACACCCTACTTCCCCCGAGTCTCCATTCGCCCCTGTCTCCTATTTAATCGGAGACATAGCGTGGTCATTGATTTTACACTATAAAATCAATGGCGTGGTATTAGAGTCGCCAATTCGAAGGTAGAAGGATAGGCAGGCACGTAATTGGCTAATACTAAAGCGGTGGCGTTTGCGGGTCATTCCGCTGGCAGGCGAGGGCAGGACGTGCCGTGCCCACCAAGGATTCACGTCTAAAATTTAGGTGGCGACGTCGCAGAGCAACGCAAATCTGCCATTTGAGTGGATATTACGCAAACTGACGGATCGCTAAATTTTGAATAGCAATTGAGGGTCGCCTGCCTGGGGTCGGGTCCAATTTCGCTGATCCTGCGGGTTTGCTGAACGCTTACAAATTGTGTTGCTTTCAAATAATGCGAAGCACAATAGTCGTTGAAATTATTATATAAAACATAAAATATCATTATTATAGGTACGGCATTATTTATAATAGGATAAAATAAATTTACAGCGCGAATTTTTGTAGCACCCGACGTTTCGCCGATATTGCAACCGCCGTTGTCCAGGGTAAACTAAAGTACTGACAATCGCCATCCGTTATTGATTTATTTATTTATTTATTTATTTATTTATTTTCATAACAAATCAACATTACAGTTTCTACCAATCCGTTGATATGCAATATACACATAAATATTAAAAAATAATAGAATTCTTACAAGTACATACATAACATGTTTAAATAAGCGTTAAATACAAATACCGGCATTAAGAATAGAAAAACTTACAAACTTACAAACTTACAGTACATAAGAGTGAAAACAGTTTATATTATTCTGCCATAAACAAGTAGCGCAATGCCCACACCTTGAAGAGATGCGGGCTCGCTGTAAAAATATCAAAGTTTGGCGCTGTCGAACATAGCGCATTTATGTGCCGCAAAGCTCGTGTAAGCAGACTCCATCGACTTAGGTTGGTGCGCGAGGACGGCTCCGCAAATAGATTATGAATGCGAGCATGATTATAATTGTCCGGGACAAAGAGACAAACCTTCGCTAGCATGCTAGGATTATCAACTCATCCCCTAATCGGCTTGAAAACGTAGGCCATGGCGAGCATTTCTCTACGCAACTTAAGAGAGTTATAGCCAACCATGCCTAGTAGAAAACTAGTAGGGTATAAGTACGGATAATATCCGTACTGCTTAAAATATATAAATCGTAAGAAACATTTTTGATTTTTTTCCAACATAGTGATATAAAGATCCTGATGTGGATTCCATATAACTGCATTCGTTTCCAATCTGCTTCTCACAATTGAATTATACAATGTATGCATAATAATTGTGAAAATGCTTTAGGTTGCGAATAACAAACCCTAGTAGCTTAAAAGAGGACTTAGACAAATTAGCAATGTGCTCCTTGAACGTAAGCTGGGAATCAAAGAGAACTCCTAGATCCTTTACCTTCTCAACCCTAGATAGCACCTCATCAGTGATGGAGTAATCATAAATCAGAGGTGCGGTCGATCTAGTATATGTCATCACTGAACATTTGGATATATTGAATGAGAGATTTTTATTCTGGCTCCAAGCCCAGACGGCATCAATATCACGCTGGAAAAGCTTGCAGGCCTCAGCAGTTCCAGTGGACATGTACAATTTTATATCGTCGGCAAACATTAAACATTTTGCTGACACGATTACTTTACTTAGATCGTTAACAAAGAGATTGAACAGCAAAGGGCCGAGGTTTGATCCCTGACTCACGCCAGAACAGGTGTGGTACACCTTAGAATCAAAAAGTCCAAGTTTCACATACTGCTGCCTATCTCTCAAGTAATCAGCAAAAAAACTCAGCAGATTACTCGAGAAACCTGTAGTAGCTAGTACTTTGAGTAAGACATCATTGTCCACTCTGTCGAAAGCCTTTTTGAAATCCTGATACACCACATCTACCTGGCTTCCTGGTTTAGTGTCCAGTTCATTTGCCACATAATAAGTAAAGACGGAAAGGTTGGTGGTGGTGGACCGATTGGGGCGAAACCCGTGCTGGGCGTCCGACAGCCTTCCACACACTTGGGTGTAAATATCCCGGTGGAGTATTGTCTCAAATAGTTTAGGGAAGACGGATAACACCGCTATAGGCTTTGCCCTTGTAGCCACTTTTATGAACGGGTGCGACCCTAGAAATCTTCCACATACTGGGGTACGTGGCAGATTCCAAGGAACGATTGAAAATATGTATGAGAGGCTTTATAAAATAATCTGCACACGCTTTGACAATGTATGGTGGAACTCCATCGGGGCCGATAGTACGCAAAGATTTCAATTTTTTTAAGGCTAAATTGAATATCAAATATTATTCTGAGCGTAGGCGGCAAACTGCTGCTGTTACTTCGCAAATTATAACGGTGGTGGGACGGCGGGTTCGGCCTGCTCGAATTTCGAAAATCCGCCGTGCACACAACACTCAATGTATCTTGTGTGTTACGTCTTTTCGCTCGGCGATGGGCATTAAAAACATTTTACTAAGAGGGTTCCACCTAGTAGAGAGTTTGTAGCCGTCGTCTCTATTGAAGTTCGAGTTCTTCTTATTTCAATGGCTTCCCGGATCATAACCGAGAAGTAAAAAATACCTCTTCTAACTATTCTTCTAAAATTTATAAATAAATCGATCGTTACTTTACCTTTTATTTTGATTATGAGATGTGATGTTTAGGGTGGTACGCCTCGTCAAAGTTAGGTGCTACTCAACCTTGACCAAAATTAGGTGCTACTCAACCTTGCTACAAAACTGTGACCTCTGGTGTAATCAGTTTACCGTTTCAGGTGCATTCGAAAGGCAATCCAAAGATTGTAACTTATTTTTTCATAAATCTGATTAGCAGTAGTATTTTATTTTATGGCGCCAGAAGTATTTTACAGCATCGACGACAATTAAAAAAAAAATACCGATATTGATAGGTTTTTTGAAATAGACATATAGCTAATAGAAATTGGATACCTGCGTTTGTAAAATAAACTTCTACAAATTATACTATAGTATCCGCAGTACAAACTGGCGACTGGGGCAATTAGAGACAGTTAACATAGGAATGGTACCATGTCGATAAAATATTTATCTATACTAATATTATAAAGAGATAAAGTTTGTGATTTTGTAGGAAGTAATCTCTGGATCTACTGAACCGATTTTGAAAATTCTTTTACCAATAGAAAGCCACATTATCTATGAGTATCATGAGTTATATACTAAACCGAAAAATGGAAAGACTTCTTCGTGGTAGTCGGATTTGCAAAGTAAGTCGGAGAATAAGCGGTCCATCAAAAATGTTTCTAACTAACACTGCCTTAACGATGAAAGATATATGATTAAGTTCTAGAGAAAAGTTGTAGAGCTTGATAATGACTACAAAAAAGTCAGCGACAGCATATGTCTAACTTTTATATTTTATTAATTATGAATTCTTATCAAAATAAGTAAATTTATCGTCTCAAGTGTTTAAAACAAAGGACTTTTTTCTTTTACTGCATAAATAGTTAAAGAGATAATAAGACATAGGTATGGAACCGCGACCGTATCGCAATCTATACTTCTATACTAATATTATAAAGAGGTAAAGTTTGTGACGTTGTAGGAAGTAATCTCTGGATCTACTGAACATTTGAAAATTCTTTTACCAATAGAAAGCCACATTATTTGTGAGTGTCATAGGCTATATATTAATCAGAAAAATGAAAAGACTTTTGCCTGCTAAAATTAGATAGATAGATAAAATTCCTAGATTTAGCCAAAAGCGGTGAGTAAATACCGTAATAGGTGGTAAGTAGCTAACCGATTAGGACTATTAATTGTGGTAACCGTAACAGTTCGATTTCGACATTTTATGACATTTTAAAGACACTTTTGCCAAATTAGTTTTCGTCTACTATAATTATTGTGCGTATTATGTAGGCCATTATGCATTATTGATAACAAAATATTCTGCTATAAAAGGCTTAATGTCGAAAGAGCATAACTCATTCGTTATACGAACTCTGTTTGTGAATCTACATCATGTTGGAAGATTTTTGCAAAACTAATTTGACCAAGTTAAGAAGTGATGTTAACCAGCAAAGCTGGCATGTCATTCTCAATATTTTTAAGTGGTTGCATAAGTTGAAAGAAGACCCTGATGTCATAAGGAAAATTGATTTTCAACAACCAAGAAAGAGCGAACAAACTCTAGATCGAATTCGGAATCGAATTCAAAAATCTCCAGAACGAAGACCTGGCCAAAGCACATATAATTGACACCCATTGTCATTTTATTAATCTACAAGACGATAGTGACAGTGAAGACGAATATGAATAGCTTGCTGACTTTCTTTGTTTAGCTTTTTTTTTTTTTTTTGTATAACAATTATTTTATTGTCAACTATATTTTTATTTTAATAATTCAATATCAATATTTATATTTTTAACTTATTTAATATTTATCGTAATGAACAATACTGAAATAATATTTATTTCCCTCGTTTCATTATTTTATCGACATTCCTTTTGTACGCGTAAGACTACCTACACTAGGGTTACAGGTACCGCTCCATAAGGCCGTGCAAGTGCGAAAGAGATAGCATGATTTCGATGATAAATTACCTGACTCGCCACTTTGTATTGCGGATGGTATAGCCAACAGTGACAATGTAATAAGAACAAAGTCAATTGTTCTATACCAAATCGACCACGCTGATCGCGAAAACGATCATATAAATTCCCAGCTTAGCTGTAGTTTTCAATATAAGGGGTGGGGGGGGGGGGGGGTGCGTATCAGTTAACAATTAGAAAATTATAAGGATATTGTGGAAAATCTTCCGCAGTACCTACTGCGATAGACTGGGTTGTAATATGTCTTAAAGTTCCACTTCTTCCCCGAAAACTGCGGTGCTGTTAGCGACGAACATGGCGAACGCTTCTACTAAGAATATTCGTACATGGAAGAATGATACCAGTGAAAGTGGAGTAAAACAGCGGATTATTGCTGTAAGCTCATCAGGGAATCACCAGCAACAAAATACAAAAGGCAGGCAAAATGATTGCGCGATCAGTAACCTTCCTTCGATGGAAAACTAAATGCATAGGTTTTTAAGGGCAATTAAGAAAAGCTTCAATAACTAAAAAACAAGAGCTAAACTTGCATTTTCAATATCATTTCCTTGTTGAGCACCCTTAAAAACATTAAGATGAAATGTTTTTATCAATGTTACAGAAAAAAATTAAAATTTTGTTCGCTAGTGTTTTATTTTAGTAATCTAATCTTGTTATCACCTTTTATTTTTATTTTTTATTTCCTTTTAAATAATAATAATGCAATACTATTATTTTATGCTTACACCATAATAGCGCCTATTTTAACTATATCGATCTTAAGCTGATCTTTTACAATGTTTAATTTCTTGACTGCTGAGACAATGTAAATACTGTTTTGTACAAGTATCAAATAAATAAGTTGGCATTTAAAAACTCAGCATGTAAGAAGAGTAGAGCATTTCTATATAATTTGTACACCAAAAACTTATTTGAAAAACCCACGGTAAATCGAATAGATCGGTCCGCCGACACGTAATTCAATAAAGCATCCATCTATGTTAAGAGCCGAGGCAGAAGTGTATCAGAGAATGAAGCGGGCCCGCCTGGAAGGTCGTGCAAAACAAGAGTGGATAATGGGCAGGACGATCGCCCGAGCAGCGCCCTCTCGCAGGAAACGCCGCCGTCGCCGGCGCAAGGATCGACCCTCACCGTTCCTTAATCGTGATGTCGGGTCGGACTCATGACTCTAAATGGCCACTCGCCCCGGCCAGATTGCATTTCTTCATTCGAATCGCCGCCGGAAAGCTTCGCATTTTACTAGCGCCAACTTGAAAATGTGCGGGAAAAGGGCGTCGTATTGCATAAACGGTTACGTCGCACTCGCCTGCAACAGAAAACCAAGTGAATAAATATCGCAGGATATATATACATGTGTTCGGGATCTCAAATCCTTTTTACTTGGGTGATTCTGTTAACAAAAAAAAAACTTGCATTACCTTAGCCTGTATTTGTGTCAGATTTCCATTGTTTTTGTCTAGTATTCTCCGAATCTCTACATAGTTTGGTAGATGTTGTTGTTCCTTAGAGTTGAATTTTGATTCGATGAAGTTCATTCTTTTTTAGAGCTGAATTCTCATCCTCTATTGAATTCAGTTTTATACATTTTGCTTCATGTTTTTTTTTATTTTGATAGCGATTTTGTCGTACTTATTAGATAATATGGTGACACTTTTTCATATCTCTTCATTTTGATTGAATATATTTTGGTTTCCTGTAGAAATTTCAATGTATTTCTTATTGTTCTTAGAGACACTTCTTTGCCAGGCATCCACCTCTCGAAGGTGTCAATTACAACGGGCGAACCCGTCACTGCAGGAAGTTTTAATGATAATGATCGTTCTATCTCACGCGAGGTGAGCGTAGAAGACTTTGGGACGAAACAGTCCACTGTCTAGTTACGCAGCTCGCTCCTAACGGCTTACCGCGAGACACCGGGTGTACAAACAGCGGGCCGACCTCGGGCCCTTAATTCCAGTTTCGGCCAGATTTCTCCGGTCGTCCCACTGTTTACGGGTTTGGGGTCGCTTGCGCGGACCTCTTATGTAGCGGTGACACGTAGGTCTAACACATAGGTCATAATGACCTAACTGCACTGGGCTTATTAGATCGCCGCCAGGCATCCACCAGTCTTTCTAGTTACTGTTGCACCATTTAGCAATGTTAGCATTGCACATAGCAATTTGCATTGCAATTTAGCATTGCACATAGCAATGTTAAAATCAAAATTTCCTTAGAGTATGTATCCACTATCCGATGGTTGTGTCTCTCTGGATGATTAAGTGTTTGTGTGAGAGTCTTTACACACCGGTCACTGCTACAATTCTTAATTTTTAGCAGTCCGTTTGCGAAAATTACTCATAGAGATTCCACCGCAGCTTTGAAAATATCAATTGCATACAATGCAAAATATACATTCTGCTGTCATAATCACGTCGGTATATTTCTTTCTCTTCGAGGCCACATCTGTGATTTCACGGATAACAGACAGAAACAAAGGGAACCAAAATTACCTTCAGTTTGGTTTTTATAACTATTTATATCCAGCCAACTTTATTTTAGGATTGATGGATCCAATACGCTTGAAATACGTAGGCGTATTGCACTCACCACCTTCTCCTGTAACATTAATAAATGGAATTCACATCTACCTACAATATTAGAAAAGTTGTCTCTGTACGTGCTGGTTAAGTATCCAGCGATACGATCTCATTTCCTGTTTAGGGAACCAGCACGTCGTACAAACATTATAATTGACAGGCTGGTGGGTAGGATGCTCAAACAAACTAGTTAACATTCTGCCACCGGAGATTGACATCTTTCGAACTTCTCCATGGCATTTGAATAGGGAGTGGCCTCTTTGACATTAAATGGACTAGGTGATATATATTTTAGGTGTTTTACATTAATTGTATTCTTTAGTTATAATAATATTTAACGCATTGGTATTGCTATTACGCATAGACTGATGGGAATCATGGTCACTATGAGTCGGTAGACGTCCATTGTTGGACATAGGCCTCCCCCATAAAATGCTATGACGAGCGGTCTTGACCCGCCTCCATCCACCTCCTTCCTGTAACCTTGGCTATGTCATGGGTCCATGTTGTGGGGGGCCGTCCCACGCAGCGTCTGCCGGTTCAGCGTCTGCCGATTCATGAACCTTTTTCCCCCAACGGTTGTCGGTTTTGCGAGCTATATGGCCTGCCCATTGCCATTTAAAGTTTGTAATTTTACGAGCTATATCAGTGACCTTGGTTCTTCTGCGGATTTCCTCATTTTGGATCTTATCACGCAGTGAAACGCCAAAGATTGCTCTCTCCATGGCTCGTTGCGCAACTTTGAACGTGTTAATTAGCTAGGCCAATAGTAAACGCCAGTGCCATTTGCCATAACTGAGAGATAAAATAGTCAATTAAATATAATTATAAAATGTCAAGCAAAATGTTCATTATATTCTTTTTTTACCACTAGTCAGGATTACCATACTGATGATATTTATTTTCCTTTACGAAAGAAATCCATCGCATTACCCGTAAACATTGCGTTCGGCGTTCACATTATGTTCCCGCCGCCGAACGCCGAACGCAAGGACGTAAGACAGGATACAATGAGTGTTGTGCGCAAGACGGATTTTCGAAATTCGCGCGCTCCGAGCCCGGCCCCCCACCATCGTTATAACCTACGCAGTGGCGGCAGAGGTATGCGGCCTACCCGCAAAACAACGGATTGACAGCTCTTTCAGTCTACCCTGGACAACGGCGGCTGCAACGTCACCGAAACGTCGGGTGCTACAAATTTCACGCGGTAAATTCGTTTCTATCCTATTTATAATCTCCGTATTATTTCTGTGATGTAATCAGCCTATATACAAATGCGATGGATAGCACTAATAATTTTGTGGTATTATTGTTATCATTGCGTAAATACTGTTTTTTTTTTAATAATCAGTAATTTATAAAAAAACTATTTATTATCAGTATTATTATAGAAAATGCTATTAGTTTCGCAGGACAATGCTATCGGCGCCACCCGCATGTTGCCGGTTGCTAAAACGTACTTATGACATCGAGCAATCTTTTACCACATATAATCAATGGTATAACAAAACATTACTAAATTGCTGATGTATCTTTTTTTAATGAAACTGGAAATGAAACCTTTATTATGCTGATGATTTGGTAATTTGAGAGAGCAAAAATGAATAACCACTTGTGCGAAAGATATTCATAAAATATATATCCTTCTTCTAAAGTGGTGGTCTGGAGCGACTCTATTTCCTTTGACCGAACCGCTGCAGCACAAAATGGAGTTACTAGGCGAGCAAAGAGAAAGTAGGAAACTTCACCGCAGCTTTAACTTCCGCCTTGTCGCCGTAAAGTGTTAGTTATAAACGGAGGCGCACTTTGCTTTTTCAAGACATATATTTAATGTGACTGATGATGATAATAATGATGAGGTGGAAATACTATTTACGGCATGAAGTCATTATCCGTCATAATTTTTGGCTTCGTGAAAAAATATTAAGTGGGAAATGGTTGACATACAAATTCACTGCAAACATATCTAGATATACAAAAAAACCATTAAAAAAAATTTGAAGATACATAATAAACAAATAAATATAATAAAAAGAATAAAAAACTACTGCTATTACAGAAAGTAAACTATTGTATTTATAAATATTTCAATATATTTTATACTATTAAAAAAACTTATTTTATGAAATTGAAGACTATCGCGCGTGTTTAAAATATAAATAGGATAACAAGTATTATAAAAAGAATAACAAGTAAATATATTTAAAAGAATAAAAAATACGTCTGCCGTTACAGAAACTGAACTATTGCATTTAAAATTATTTTTAATACGGGTTTTTTATGAAATATATATTGTTTACTGTATTTGTCTATTTTCATATATCTATATTACCGAAATGTACTCAATCCGATCTTTCATTTGACACTAAACACCATATATTTATATTAATATATTGACATTTGGACATTTAGATATTTAGACAACTACTTACCTACTTGATATTTGGACAGTTAAGGTACTCTATGACACTCGAGATGACATAGCGATTTTATCAATATAACACAATTCTAAATCGGTTCAAGCGTTTAGAAGTTAGGGTGAAATAAAGATAGGGAAAACACACATATATGAACCCTGAACACATTACACTCCATTTTTGTTGGGCAGTCATGTAAAACGACGCTGTTGAAGTGCTGAGGCACAAGCCACCGAAGGGTATCGTTTCCTCCCGCTCCATGAGGTCTTTCCCAACACCCACTTTTTATATATGGTATTTTTTTTAGGAATAAAAAATGGAATAAATGAAACAAAACTTTAGTTGTTACATTTATTATATACTAAATTAATATGTACTAAATAATATTAAACTTACTTAGATACCTGATAATGGGGGGGGGGGAGGGGGGGGCAGATGTGAAGACGAAACAAATGCAGTCGAAGCACCCATGCACAGAAACATTTCTTATACTAAGCACCGTCGCTTTTTAATGAAATTAGTGATATATCCGGCATTAATAAACAAGGCAAAACAATATATAAAATAAATTTAACTCAATGGTTGGTCTCAATGGGATCAAAAGAGGCCAAAATTTTTATTCCAACCTAGCATTATATATATTTTTATTCCAACCTAGCATTTTTTGATTATTATTATTATCATGCCTATTGATTATTATTATTATTATTATGTACCTTTTAGGATAATTTTAAGTTGTATTTATTATTGACTTATATCTTGCTTGAATTTGATTGATTAGATTTTTTCCATAATTGTTTTTATAGAATCCGATAGTTTTAAATTATTTCCTTATTATATACCTATTTGATTTATTTTTGGAATTTTAAAATTAGTATCGTTGCCTTGCTATTTTCAAGTGGTTTCATGTAATTTTTCAATAATTAGTTTTTTTACCATTTTTCTACCATCAGGCAGTAGTCGAATAAATATATATGAGCAAACGTCTCGTGCGATCCTGTTAGGTCAGGTTTTGTTATTTTGTGGCCGTAATTATGATTTTTGAAGCGATAAAGAATTCGTTCTTTTAAGAAGACTCTCTCGTTGCTTTATGCTAGGCGACATGGCATTCTTCATGTTTAAATTAATTTAGGTACGTTTTTGATAGACGAATACATTTATCATATTTGTCGAAGCGGTGCGCGCAACGTAGTGGCGCCGGCGCCTAGCCTATAAAAGCAATAAAGCAATAACCGGCATTAAGTAAACTATAGTGAAAACACAGATTTCCACACGAGTTTTCAGAAGAAATAACTATTTCTAAAGCTGGAATGTCGCGAAGATATGCTATTGCAGTATGTCCATAATTACAACACTAAAATAGGATTATATGTTAAACAAATCAACATTAACAAATCAACATTACAGTCATGATGTGGCCGTTGAGATGTAATGTACGTAAACAGAGACATGTAATGAAAAAAGATTCAAATTACTATTAATAATTACATTTATAAGTAATAAGTTTTAAATAAGCCTTGAATATGCACGTAAGGTATGTACCTAATGAATAAAAATATCCTGTCTAATTTTGAAATCAATAAATAGCGCAATGCTTGCACATTGAAAAGATGTGGGCTCGCTGTAAAAATATCCAGATTTGACGCTGTCAAACATAGTGCATTTAAGAACCGTAAGGCACGCGTAAGCAGACTCCAACGACTTAAAGTGGTTCGTGAGGACGGCTTCGCAAGTCGATTATGTGGCCGAGCTTGATTATAATTATGCAGAACAAAGGGACAAACGTTCGTTAGCATGCTAGGATTATAAACTCTACCCCGGATCAGCTTAAAAAATAAGCCATGGTGAGGAGTCCTCTGCGCGATTAAGGGGAATTATAAAGTTAATTATTTGACAGATTTTAAACGTTATTAAAATTAATTTGCCAGTTTTAAAATACTTAAAACCAATTAAAAAGCGAAAAACATTTTAAATTAAGCTTCATTTATGAACGCGACCATCCAACAAGAGGCTGGAACGCAGCTGTGAAAATTCGCAGGCGTAGACACATGACACCTCAGCTAGGATGGTTAGCTGTGAATATACTGAATAAACAGCCCCGACCATACAGCGGCAAGGTTACGAGAACGTAGTGGGAAGTCTAGTGGAAAGGACTTACCTAAAAAATGCTACACAAGTTTAATGAGTACAGTGTGTCATGGCGAATATGTGCCGCCAGTAAATAAGCACATCCATCCTTGCAGTGGGCAGCTGCGCATGCAGTAGACCCAAGAGTGGTGGTCAAGGAGACCAGTACAGTCGAGTCTCACAATTGTAACAGCGATGCGGAAGGCAAATGGAAAACCACCGCATAACCCCTTCCCAGGAAAATCATTATGGCTGAGTACAATAAAACCATGGCTCTCAATCCCCGGCAGACCTTAGATGGTCAAAGGGCGCGGGGAATCCCCGGCGCACCGCAACATCATGGGCCCAAGTGGCCATAATGACCGCCGACCTCCGATAGGAGATAGCACTTTCAGAAGAAGGAAAAACAAAATTAGGCTATTTAATGATTTTTATATCAAGATTTTTTTGATTGATATTGGTAATTCAATCTTTGAAGTTTATTGTTTGCATTTAATTTTACTGTTTACATAAATATTTTAGACCTTATGGAAATCTTATCAGGTAACTTATACTTATTACTTTTATTAGTATATTGTATTAAATTAGATTATGAATATTTGGCTGTTATTAATTTTATTATTATTGTTATATATAAGTATAGAATTAAAGAAAAATACAGAAAATAAACTGTCCGCTATTGCGGCATCCTCAGCATCCCCCTATTTGGATAATCAAGTATAGAATATGTGATAAATTATAATTACATTTGTATTTATATATTATTTTTATTTATAGGTAAAAAAAGTGCAATAATTATTATTATTAATTAAGAGAGCATTTAATGTTAGGATGCGTAAAACTAGACTTACAAGTGTTAGCTGTCACTTCAAGATCGCCTACTTAGGTTGTACACCTTTTCCATGATCATCATACATTTTTTAAAATGTATTATTTATTACATTCAATTATGGAAGCATATACACTAATTTTACAGCAATTATTTCGTAAAACGCTTTTGTAAACAATTAGTGCTCGTGAAATAATATATATATATTTTGACAATTAAATTACCGCCGCGCTGTGATGTGTGACTTGAGAAGCTGATTTACGAAGCTGCAAACGGACATTTAACAAGGTGAGCGAGATCCCATCTTTCCAAACTATTCTATTCCAAAGTACCGCAAAAAAAAGTTTACTACCCTTTTTATTCCAAAACTAAAATCCTCGCGCTACCAATTATATATAGGTGAAATAACGGGGAATTTTGTGAATAGTCAAGTGCTTAAAACTAAATAATTGTTATATTTTAAAGTAGTAAATTCATAATCTATATATATGTATATATATATATATATATATATATATATATATATATATATATATATATATATATATATATATATATATATATATATATATATATATATATATTTATATATATATATATATATATATATATATATATATATATATATATATATATATATATATATATATATATATATATATATATATATATATATATATATATATATATATATATATATATATATATATATATATATATATATATATATATATATATATATATATATATATATATATATATATATATATATATATATATATATATATATATATATATATATATATAACAAAGTCGGGTTTGTTCGAACACTTATAACTCGAGAACGGTTGGCCATACCATGATGGTTTTTTATTTCTTGTATTTGTCTCCGTCCCGAATAGTAGAATAACTATTAAAAACGAAAATTGGAAAATTGACGAAAAATTAAAATAAAAGAAAATACATTTTCCCATACAAAATGTGAATCCTTGTTTTTCTCATGGTCAGTTGTACGTGGCATGTTCACGTGTCGGTAAATCATTTGCTTTATTTGTTCTTGCGCCTGATAAAAAAACTAAAAATGTCACAAGGTGCTTCAATGAAGAAAATTAAACCAAGTGCATCCCGTGCTGCACAATATGTAAATAGTTTAATTCAATTATGTCTTGCTGACACGCGATTGATATACTTAATTTTTGTACTTTTATATTTCTCTTTGTGTTATTATCGTAATAAAGTAGTGAACTTAAAATTTATTTTGTATTCATTGTATTACTTTAATAAAATCATAAATTAAATTCAGCTAGTCTGTAACGCGACATTCATTGACCGTTAGGCGGTACGAAGTTCGCCGGGTCAGCTAGTTGTAAATAAATAATTGTTACATTTGAGGATGTCATAGGTAGGTAATTAGTCATAGTTATCAACCATCTACAATCGTCACACTGACAGACGCATACTATGCCTATATATTTTATGAATATTAACCAAATAAAATAAGATAAATAAATAAATGAATACTCTAGCAATACTAGTTTCAAACGAAACTTTCTCTTCCCGCCATAACTTAAAAGGAAATGGAGGTCAGAGGCCGTAGGCTGCAGATTCCCCAAGATAACTGGGTTAAATTGACAGTGACATTCTATTGGCCCAGTTTCTGACCTTTCTTACCAATCTCTCGGGGCCAACTCCCGGCACCGGTATATATCACACTAGTAAATATCTGTTGCGAGGAAATGGAATGTTCGTCTAGCAAGTACTTTCCTTCTGTTTGCGGAGTGCACTCTTTAAGTAAATAAACGAGACTGTGTAGAGGGAATATAAAATGGTAGTAGACGAGATAAAACTTCGACAATTAAAGTAAGTGGACGGGTGGTGGCAGAGGTGGTAAGCAATATATATTTTTTGTAAGCTTGATATTTTTGTAAAAGGTATTAAAAGAGACAGCATAAGTATAATTTAAAGTCAATATTCGCGTAAATTAAAAAATATATATATTATGGTCTCACTCCCGTGAGAGTAATATTAGCATTATTACGAATGATTCTGCTATAAATTACATATGTATAGGTAGCTAAAAACTTAGCCTACGACATAAACTAATGAAGTATTACGGGAAAACGATCATAGTCATTTTTTTGTGAAAATGAGATAATTTTTTCTGTGGTATTAATTCAAGTGAAATGTATTTTTTTAGAAACTTTAACATATTTGGTTTACAGACAAAATATATTTATTTCTTACTAAATCAAACCCTTGAAAAACTGTCATATTTAACTAACTAAGATAGTTCGTTTTAAAACGGAAATACCAACAATTTAAAAAAGTTGACATTGATCGATTATCCATGTAATCATTCGACTATTTATACCCCATTTTTATTTTGCTAGATTTTATTGAAAACCTAATGAATTTTACCAGTTTATTAACCACTTTAGGGATATATAGAGATAATAACTTCAAAATTGACACTAGGATTCGGTATTTTAAAAACAGGAATTTAAAAATCTTTATAAGTAGTATTAATATGAAATTTTACTTTTTATTTTGGTTATGTAATGTGACGTTTAAGGTAAGACTATTCTATATCAGTCATCTGTTTAGATTTTCTGTTTATTTGAAATCGTCAAATCCCTTGTAAAATTCTCCATTATCGACCCACGTACATTTGTAAGAAAAACAGTCCATCGTGATTGATACGTGATTGATCCCATCGCCAGTATTCCAGGCCGTGCAGCAACGGGATTCATAAAAAAGCAACTCGATTAAAAATTGCAGCCCCGATATGCCTTTGAGTTTTTCAGAGCTCTCGGATTCGCGCTTTGTGCGACACCCTCTCGCCAAACAGAAATCGGATAAATTTCCCCCGACACGTTTCAAAAATTCGGTCACAGGAATCGCCTCAAACGCAGCGGAATAAAGGTTACTTACGTATCCTACTATTACAGCGAATCAAACCAACCGTTCTACTATCGGTCTTTTTAAACGATATTACCCATAACGAGGCTAATAGGAAGGTTAATACTTGGAAGAAAGCCATCATCGCTCTCACTCTCTCTCTCTCTCTCTCTCTCTCTCTCTCTCTCTCTCTCTCTCTCTCTCCCTTCCTCTCCTTCCTATTCCAAATTCATTTCCAAAAGTCTTTAGCTTTCCAGCATTTCCAAAAGTCACTTCCAAAACCAATTCAAGGTTGATCCTATATTAAAATTTATTCCAGAAATCTTAAATATACTTCCAATATCAATTAAATATCTTTGGATCCAGAATTACATATAACATCCACCAACCACTTATTTTGTAAGACTTCCGCATTATTTCCGATGGACTTTAGTTTGATAGATAGATTAAAATGTACTCTGAGATTACGTCTTACGTATCAAAGATTTATTAGGTATTGAAAATATAATTTTACGTATAAATAAATTTTGATTACTCACATTGATCAGTTTTCCTTTGAGGTATTTTTATTGATTATTAGTAATTCTGAGTCTCTTTTTCAAAAAAAAAACATGACAAACCCATGTCCACCTCTTTATACATTTTTGGATTAATAAATGCCTATGAAGAATCGCCTTAAGACTGCCGCCTTCCAATACCAGCGCGCCTCTGACACGTTACAACATAATCCATTTAATTATTAAAAAATTGTTATAAATAAAATTTAACAAATTTACCGCGTGAAGTTTGTAGCACCCGAAGTTTCGGCTCTGTTGCAAATTCCGTTGTCCAAGATAGACTACCTGTTGACCAGTCCACCTGGATAACGGCGATGGCAACTATTTGCAATTATTATATGAAATCGAAGATTATCGCGGTTGCTTGATATTATAAAAAGGATTAAAATGAATTTACCACGGAAGTTTGTAGCTTCTGACGTTTCGCCGTTGTAGCACCCGACGTTTCGGCGATGTGGCAATCGCCGTTGTCCAGGGTAGACTAGATACCGACCAGTCTACCTGGACAACGGCGATTGCAACATCGCCGAAACGACGGGTGCTACAAGTTCCACGCGGTAAATTCATTTTATCTACTTTATAATGCCAAACAACAGCGGAAGTCTTCGATTTCATATTTTTTAAATGGTTTCTTAATCGCGTATAAAATCTCAGATTTAATAATATCGATTTTAATTCTGGGAGGCTTTTGAAACAGCCACATGAAATTTTAAATCTATTTGTCTCGATTAATAAAGTCTCGGTCATTCGGATATATTTTTGCAGGTCTTCGAGATTTTCGAATATTAAGATCTAGTGAGGTGGATTAAATGTTAGTTGCTACAACTGGAGCTGTCAACTACAACGGGCGAACCCGTCATCTCAGTCAGGTTTAACGATATTAGATCGTTTTGTCGCCCGTGAGGTGAGCGTGGAAGACTTGGGACGAAAACAGTCCACTGTCTAGTTACGCCACTCGCCCGTAAGAAGCCAATGCATTACCGCGAGATAACAGTTTAATCACCCAACGGGCCGACACTCGCGCCCTTTCTTCCAGTTGCAACCGGATTACTCCGGTCTCCCGACTGTTAACAGGTTCGAGGACGCTTGCGCGGCCCTCTCCCTTACGTAGCGCTGGTACGATGCCTACCGAATCTATCGCGGACCACGTCATCCTTTGCCCGGCTGTTCACCCGATATCGGGTAGCCGATTGGTCAACTACCCCTGCTCTTTAGGAAACAATACTGTTTCCAGACTCCCCCGGCTCTCAGTCGGTATGCACAATCGACTTGCTGACCAGGAGTGCCCGAAAGGATGACTCGTAGGGGAAACTGGCCCAAAGGCCAGAGTCCTACCCGGTTTCGCACTGCATGGAGGCTGCCGGATGGGTGTTGACCCGTGAGTTTGGTCGACCCTTATACACATGGGTCTTAGTGGCCAAACTGCAATAGGGCCTATTAGCTCCCTGTTTGTTGCTACAGTAAGACTTATCTTTGCGTTAGAAAATATGGGCACATAGACATATCCCAGAGGCCTGATCATTATAACCAGATGTTTAATGATACCTTGGAATGTAATCCTGTTAAAAGAAGGACCAGAGGGGTCCTTAAATTATATATGGTCCATTTGATTTACAGGGGCCATCAATAAATCTGGCATGCTACTTTTTTTTAACAATAGGCCCCCAGGGCTGCTAGTCATGATGACTTATTGGAGCAGCGACCGCTAAGTAAGATCAGTTACATGTAAATCATTGGTCGTCAACCTCCAGTTTAAAAAACTTCAATATATATTTTATACTATTAAAAAAACTCATATGAAATCGAAGATTATCGCGGTTGTTGATAGGATAAAAACGAATTTACCACGGGAAGTTTGTAGCACCCGACGTTTCTGCGAAGTTGCAACCGCTGTTGTCCAGGGTAGGCATTGTCGTCAGCTTTGCAGTATAGATTGCATTTCTAAATTACTTCTTTTTGTGCAGATGGTTAAAAATATTCAAGTTCAATTTTCTTCATTCTTTCTTTCTTTTTTTGTTGGATTCTAGACCAAAAACATGCGAACGAGAACGGATTGGTAGGGGGGATGCCTTTTAATATTATAATTGGAACGAGCTGAGACTATACTTTTGTCTCTTTTTGTGGATTGCCTCACGTAAACGACTTAAACCGTTAAGAATATTGCTTGTTGATCGCACTATCAGGGGGGGGGGGGGATGGTGGTGTAGGATTATCCCATTTTAATCGAAAAAAACAGTCAAGATAACCTTGATATTCGATCTAACTTAGCTGGCATTTTTACGAGTCTAAATGGTTTATGCCAGGCGTAAACTGCCGTTTTCTTTACAACAGGCTCACCCTAAACAGTCTGTATATTTAAAGCCTTATTCTACACTAAACATAGACACAAAGACTTTAGAAAGAACATTTATGTAAATACTATCAAGGGGGTGGTGGCTATCAATGCCGACTCATCCTTACTAATGTAGCAGATAATGCAGCAGACATATTATAATATGGTCAAAATGTCCTCTAAAGTTACACTGAAAGTCACCCTATCATAATCTCCAGCAGGTAAGCCTTAGGCTTGGCTGGATTTTATACAAAGCTGTATTTAAATAAATGGTTAAATTTAAAAAAAAAACATATCTTTATTTTTACAAAAATGGGTAGTAATTATTTGATAAATATATTTTTTTAAATCTATAAATATATAAATTCCATGAATGATTTATGTTTGTGTTGTTTATACTTTACAGCCGAACAGATTACATCAATTAAAAAAATACTCTTTTTTATTTATGTAATATTTTTTTTATTAAAAAAATACTTATATATATATTACATGATAGTTCATGATAATTATCAGATTATTACGCTATTACCTGTTTTTCACATTATTTGATATTTTTGTACATGTACCTTTTCAATCGAGCACACGTTTCTAAAACCATTTCTATTACAGCTTCCATTAAAGTAGCATTGGCAAATGTGCAGCGGTGGTTTTGATGCAAAATTCTCGTGAACCGCTTTGAGAGGGAGCCGCCTCTAAAAGATGGCCGGTAGAGTGATCCGACCGCGGCGACACAGCCCAGACACCCCGTATTTCCTCCGCGACATGCATATACATTAGAGGCAAATATGTCACTCAAAGGCGGCATTTTAAGGTCATTTATGTATGAGGAGAAGTTGCCGTACCTTGTATATAATCGCAGTTGGGATTAACCTGTGTACCTAAATTCGTAAGGAATACGTATAAAGTTATTTGATTATCAAACCGTCATAGATTCTATTCATTATCTTTGTCATGTAGGCCATACCTTGACATGCATTCCTCAAGGTACACTTCTATCCCCGCTTCTTTTCTCATTTTTTATCAATCCCTTCTCCAACCGAATTCATGGACATACTCATCTATATGCCGATGATGTTCAAATATACAATCTTCGATACCCTCAAAACATCAATGCCTCAATCGCTAACATGCACTCTGATCATCAAGCTATTTGTAACGGTGTGCGCTGCTAGGTTTCCTAACCAACTCCTCGAAGTTCAAAGCTTTACTTATTGGAGGTCGTAAATTGCTCGCCAAAATAATGTTAAAATCTCCTCCAGTTTTAAAAATAAATGTTATATATATACCCCTGTAGCAAAAAGTGAAAGATCTCGGTCTATTTGTCGACGAAAATTTCTCTTAGCATCAACGCGTAGATGAGGTAAGTCGCAAAATATTTGATTGTTTTTACCTCTGCAAGCGCTCAAACTATTTCTTCCGAAAGACATAAAAAATCTCTTTCACAGTAGCTACTTTTATATTTTCTTGATTATGCAGATCTGGCTTATCTCGGTCTATCAGAAGAATTGCTCATCAAATTTGAACGTTTGCCAAATGTGTGCATACGGTTCATCCTCGGTCTACGTTAGTTTGATCACATAGTTTATATAGGGGACAGTTAAAGAGGTTGCTAATACGCCATAAAAGAAATATTCTTATTTTTGCTCTCCTCTATTGTATTCTCTGCCAATTAACACAACTCCATCCCTACGAGCTTTTACGATCATTAATTTCCCACGGTCTCAATTTTCGCCCAGCCTCTGACAATTTATTTAAAATTTCTCACCATACTACTGATTTCTACTCGTATTCTTTCAGTATGCATGGTGAAAACTTTGGAATGAACTTCCAGGAAATATTATACGAAACTCGCCTTCTATATAATAGCTGGGGATTTAGTTGAATATTTTGTATGGGAACTCTGCATTTTGTGATTAATGGATACTTGGCACAATTATTGCTTAGGGTCAGGTGGTCCTGAGTAGATTTGGACCGGGAGCCATCAGGAGGCACCACGCAAGCGGGGGGGAGGGGGGGGGGGGGAGTTTGATTTCTCCTCGCTTCACTTTGCACTTTGAGCCTCTCGGACTAAGGAGTAGAATATCATTTTCCGTTTCACAAAGCAAGGTTCACAATCATTTCAATTTACCTTCAGAGCCACATAGCCGGTTTCAATAGGATACACAGTTTCGGATGTTTTTGAAACTTGGCCAATGATGTCATCTTTTATGAAAAATCTTGCTATAATAAACTCACCTATTTGTAAATTAATTTTTAGGTTAAAAATAAGTTTATTATTTTTATTCCAAGACTAACAATACGGAACTTAGGTTTTTAAGGAAACATTATTAGCCTTTTTTGTGGAATTCTTTGCCCAATATTTGAACAATATTCGCCACTCATGCGTGGGTATTTAAATGATAGTTAACCATTCAAACAATTATCAGTGCCCAGTTTTTATTAAATTTGAAATTTATAATACGACTGTACTGCTACATAACTTAGTACCCACTTTATCTATCTAGTTAGACAATCCCGCGTTGAAATGCACAATCACGTCCATTGCAAGTGCAAACAAAACCGAGAGCATGGCTTTGACAGTTTGCCTATTCCGGCCTGGATATGAATACGTAAATTTAGCGCTAGTTCAATTCTAATATAGAGGTACTGAACAATCAATATGTATTAAGGAAATGTTGCGGAAGCGCTAAAACAACACATCGCATAATCAAAATAAAAGGTATAATTACAAACCTTCCAGCTATAAATTTTATACGATTAATTATATAAAGATCTAAGGTTTCACGTGCTGTAAGTTCTTATTAGTAATCTTTTATATCTTACGTGAAAAACATGGAGAAGTATCGATTGAAAGGAGCACAATCATAAAAAAATCACAATGAGTGAATCACAATGGTAAACCTTGCTATGTGAGAGACTTTTTATTATTTTTATTAAGCTATTGCATAGCTTTCATCGCGGGCCTAGGCCAGCGCGGCGACCGAATGAAGAAATTTCTTAACGAATATGAATGATTTTAAACTGATAATTACGTCTAAACGAGTACTGCTTACGATTCGAAAAAAATATATGTTAAACAAGAACATTTTCCTAATATTCTTAGCTTTGAATATTTTAGATTTTGTTTATAATACATAGTGTAATTAATTTGTGAAATTTGGTCTAACCGAACACAAAAACGACTACTACGCAAATACTATCTGGCGTATTATTATGAAACCTGCACCATTTTAAAGATAATTTAATTATCTATCTTTTTATCTACGATTTTTTTTGAATAATCCGGTTTTTTTGCTTTATCGAATAAAAAAATCGTGCGCGGCGCTCTATCGGAAGACGTTTAAATTATTCCGAATCATTTGCTTCCGCAGATGATTCGGAATAATTTCAACGTTTTCCGATAGAGCGCAGTTATCTGATATCAGAAAAAATAAAATAAATAAATAATTATAATTGCATAAGTTGTTAAAAATGCTATGCAATAGCTTTACCGCGGCAGTCCCCGAGTGCCACACGTATTTTTTTAATTAAAAGCATCATCCAATAAACGAATTTTTTAAAAGTATTTAAAAAAAATCTAATTAAATATTAACAATGTTATACAATTTTATCTAATGTTTTGAACTCTTGTAAATATCATATTGCCTTAAATATAAAGTTCTCGACCAGAAATATAGATTTGTGTCTTATTTCATGGAAACGAGCAATTGAAGTATTTCATTTTTATTTTGATTTAATGTATGGCTGATATCGAGCTTAGCAACCTTCTATCATGCTTTTAAATAGTGTATACATTAGTTTTTTTTAAATCGATCTGTCATTCTGTATTTAAGAGACGATTCAATCATTGTGACTTTTTTTATTGTTTTTTGATTTGCTTAGCCGTTAATAAAGACATTTTATTTTGTTTTTCAAAACGATAAGCTTTGTTTTTGGGATATGGATGAAGGGCGATCGTTCACCTGCGATAAAGGGACTCGCATTAAACCTACATTGCACTGTCGAAAGTGAGGCTCATCCATACATAGGTACATCTCGTTTAAATATAAGCATTTCCCAATCTAGTCCGGGTAAACCTTGCTATGCGAGTGGCTTTTTATTATTTTTTTTCCACATCAAAGCATCATCTTATAAACGAATTCTTTAAAAAGATTTCAAATATTAACAATATATAAGTTTTTTCGTTCTATTTTTATTTTTAATGTACATATTAAGCATCAAAAAAAATGTCTAGCTCAAAAAATCACTAAACCATTAAGAGGCATGTTACTGGAAAGACTAGTTTAAACAGCTATCCGAGAAGCTATTAATACTTATTTAATAATTGTTATTCTTAACAGAGGGTGTGTTTCACTTATTGCTAGTAGAGCGCAGCTAATTAAAGTCGTAGTTATTTCTGGAAAATGAAATTAACCAACAAAAAATATACACTAAATTTTACTTTTAAATTTGTATACATATTGCTCGATGTGATCTACGTAGACGATATATTCGAGTCAAAACTAAATCAAAAAAGCTGTGACCCTAGTCAATTCGATCGAAAAATTTCTAGAGCGAATGGTAAACGCAGCGGAATAGATAAGGACGAATTTTACCTCAATAGTGACAAAAACAGAAGGAAGAAAGAGAATTCGGACCTGCATCCAAAACCAAGGGAATCACATCGAGCAAGATGTATAAAAATTTAATTGAAATTTTGTGTATTTTTTGGTTTAATTTCAGTTTCCAGTAATAAATACGATCTTCATTAGCTGCGTTCTACTTGCAATAAATAAATCATACCCTTTATTAGGCCTAGTTAGGCAGACTTTGTGAATTACATTTTTGAACATTACTTTCGAAAACAAACTTATTCTTATTCTCATTAAGAATCACAAATTATTACACAAGTGTTAACGTCTTTTTGGATAGCTAATTAAATGGGCAAGATTTTGCAGTAATTTTTATGCTTTTTTTAGATTAAGTTTTATGTAGTATACCTAGTAGTTTTTTAATCTAGACATTTTTTTTAAACATATAACTTTTTTTTAAATATATTATGGCTCGTAAATTAAAATTATGAAGTTGTTTAGTATCTTTTACAATTTTGTTAGCTTAGTTAATGTCAGTTACGAAAAAAAATAGGTCATACCTATTCAATATTATGTTTTTTTTAATAATTTAGACATAAATGTCAAATTCTGGGTTACTGACAAACATACTTTAAAATTGAAAATTCTCGAAAACTATTGATTTTTGGCCATACACATACTCGGCCATGCACATTTTGGCCATAAACACGACACGTTGACAACATTTACGACTATTTATTTTATACACTAAAACTGAACGGTTTTCGAACGTCGCCAGTGTATATAATGGGGTTTCATTTTTATTAATTTCCCCTGATTGTTTTGGTGTACGAGTATTTGTAACTTTGTTGTATTCTAAAATTGGAAGAAAATCCTGAAATTAAATGTTGCAAATCACCTTAAGTTCATAAGTTTTTCTAAACTCACAACTTTTGACAGAAGGCAGTCTAAAAATCGACGGGCTACACAGCCAGCATTTTTACAAAACAACATTTGCTTAATGTGTGTAAATTACAATATGAGAACATCCTATTGTGATTTACACTGTTTACTTTTCGCTTATATTTCTTATATTATCCTTTTATTTCTTTTTATTTTTGTTTTCATTGTGGAAAGCGGTTGTCCATAGAGCATTCGAATTTTGCAGTTTTCAGAAATATATTTTGGGCTCGGTTTTTTTACATGGCATCACCGAAGTGTCATTATCATGTAATTGATAATGTACTGAACTCTGTTAAATGCCTTTTCAAAAACAAAGGCTTTTCTTTTTATTGTGTACATTTATTATGTAAATCGTAAAATTACTTAGATACATAAAACAAAGTCTGCCGCTTAAATATACCTGTAATCGTCAATTGCGGCGGTAAAGAGCAAATTTACACTCAAACGCTCGCGATTTCATCCTCCATTTATTTGTATGTATGGTTCCTATTCCAGATTCTCTATAAACCGCTAAACCTCAAACGGAATGGCGTGCGGTTCCCACATGAGAGCAAGCGTTGTATTTTCAACGGATCTGAAATTCCCTGCTGAAACAGTGTTCTGGTCAGCGGTCTCTAGTACGATTGCGCGGTCCCCGATTTGGCTTTCATCTAAACGGAAGTGCGGTTTCCGTCGGCAAGTATTTATTAATTGCCTGATTGGTGTTACAAAATTGCTGGATTTACGGCTGAGTTGCGGCTACTGAATATAACCTACCTATAAAGGAAGGAATCTTAATAATGGCAAGCTTTAGATATATAACGGTAGATGTTCTTTATAATAAACAAATAGGAAATGTTAATATATTCAATACATCAATTAGTGTATAGAAGTAACCAGTATCTAAAATTATATTAAGCGATTTGAGTTAAGACAATATCATAATTTGACAATGGCCAAAGACTTATAGATTTTTGCTTTAAAAATAATCTCAAAATAATAAATAGTTTCTTCAAAAATGGATAATCAAGAAAGTGGACGTGGATGTCTCCAAATAATAGAGATGAAATCGATTTTATACTTACAAGAGAAAAACAGATCTTCAGTAACGTCCATGTAGTGAACAAGCTAAATTTTAATACAGAACATAGAATGGTAAGAGGAGTTAAACAACACAAAAATATGAAATCAAGAAAACATATTATCCCCTCAACCAGAAACATGACAATAACATCGCCTATACCACAAAATTTACTAAATAATTTAGAAAACACATTATATGAAACTGAAGAACACAAAACAATAAAAGAAAAGTACGATTTTCTGGAGAAAGAACTGAGAAACCTAAACAAATCAAGATCTAAAAAAAAAGAGGAACAATAAACTACGAGAAGAAACGCTAAATCAAATGGAAGAGAGGAACATAATGCTAGAGAGACGAAAGAATAATCGGAAATACAATGCAAATATTAGCAAAAAAATTCAAACATCAATAAGGAAACACAGAAAATCGCAGAGACTGAATGTACTGAGAGAACAAATAGAGAAAACAGGCGGATTAAAGAAAGGTCTAAAACAAATAAGAGAATACACTCAATGGATACCAAACATTAAAATTAATAATACAAAGAAAAATAAGAAATCGACGAAAAAAAGATTAGCAATAGCCACAGAATTCTATTAACCCCTAGAGCCCCGATTGGCCGATATCGGCCAAAACACGATTTAGCGTGACGGCCCCGTTTCAATTTTATTTTAATTTCATTTGTTTTATTTTATTATGTTTTATTATGTTAATATGTTTTATTTTAATTATGGATACCGTGGTTTGGCAGTAATTATGGTTTTGGTGAAACAGTGTCATAATCCAATTTTTTTACTAATTTTTACTAAAATTTTTTGGGACATCAAATTGTCAATCGGCTGAGGGGCCGAGGCCTGAAGGGTTAAAGATTGTACACAGAGACTGACAAAACAATACCAAAAGAGACGGAGATGGATGATAACAAAGAAGAAATACCATACACATTAGAGACCGAAGTCATAAGAGCTATAAAAACAAAAAAAAATGGAAAAGCACATGTAGACGATAACATCTAAAACGAACTACTGAAAGAATCCCTAACCGTAATATCCAAACAGGTGACAGATATTTTCAACGAAATATTGGCTACTGAACAATTACCAACCCAATGGACGAAGTCTATTATCGTCCTGATACATAAAAAAGGAGACAAAAGTGAAATAAATAATTACAAACCCATATGTCTAATGCCCAATCTATATAAAGTGTTTTTTTTAAATAATACTTGGCCGAATAACGTTATACCTAGAACAAAACTAACCAAAAGATTTCTCGCCGTTTATTCTACTATCGATCATATACATGTTGTGAAACAAGTCACGAAAAACTTAACGAATACGAGCAACTCTACTACATAGAATTCGTCGATTACAATAAAGCTTTTGATTCATTGAATCATAACTATATCTGGAAAACCCTGAAAAACCAGGGCGTAGAAAGCAAATATATAATAATCATAAAAGAAATATATAAAAATAACACAGCAACGGTCCAACTAGAACAACAAGGAGAAGAGTTTAGTATACAGAAGGGCGTCAGGCAAGGCGATCGACCTTCTACAAAACTTTTCACGGCAGTGTTAGAAAACATAAATATTCAGAAATACAGACTGGGAAGATTTTGGAATAAACATTAACGGATTAAACATAAATCACCTAAGATTCGCCGACGACATTGTGATATTTGCTGAGAGACCAGACATATTACAAACTATGTTATAACAACTAGATTACGAAAGCAGAAAAGCAGGTCTATCCATGAATCCAACGAAGACCAAAATAATGACGAATGCATTAAAGGAAGACGTAGAAATAAGACAAGAGGTTATCGAATATATAGATGGAGAGATATATATTTAGGGCAGATAATATCTATAAAAGACCATTACTCAAAAGAAATCGATACAAGAATAAATAACACTTGGAAACGGCACTGGTCACTAAAAGAGATAGTTAAAAATGAAGCGATACCAATGTCGTTAAAAAGTAAACTTTATAATACATGCATACTCCCATGTCTTACTTGCGGGTGTCAAACTTGGCCTGCTACGAACAAACGCAATCAAAAACCTATAGTGTGCCAACGAAACATGGAGCGAAGCATACTGAATATAAGGCTACAGGACAGGCGGACGACCTCAAAAATAAGGAAAAGATCGAAGGTGAGCGATGTTTTGAACAAAATTAGAAAACTCAAGTGGTACTGGACTGGTCACATCATTAGAACCAACAGAGAAAAATGGACAAAAGACTTAATGGAATGGTATCCTAGAAATGAGAAAAGACAAAAAGGCCGCCAAATTAAAAGTTGGGATGAACTTTCCAAAAGGATGAAGAAGGTTAGCTCGGGACAGAGATGAATGGAAGAAAATGGGGGAGGCCTATGTCAAAGGACAACCTTATCGACAAACTGGCTGCTGAAGAATATAATACCTTATTTCAAAATTAAATTCCAAATATTATTGTTTTATAAGTATCACATAAGGCAAATCTTTACAGTACGGTCAGTGAATAAAGGCTTTTCTTCTTATTATTATTTATTAATATCATAATTTCTATATCCTTGTATAGGATACTTCGTATCCTTGTATATCCTTCGATTTTACTTTATACTGGCTGTTGCCCGCTGCTACGCTTAGCGTAAAGTTTCGAATCAATTTGTTAATTTAAGTAGGGTGGCGACGAGGTGCCAGGAATGCGTTATGCCTCTGTCCAAATCTAGTATACACCCGTTGGTGAGCTTGTTTACTTTTATTTCGAGTGTCATTTGTATGGTCTAGCTGTCTGTACGCTTGTCGATATGCCTATTTTACTGTTTCATTTCGTCTTTCGACACCTAATCTGTCTTCTGCATCAGCACATTGCGCTAGGCGTCGATTCAAGCGGTATTTGAGTGTTTGATATTTAGGGATGGACCAGGCATATAGCTCCGCTACAATGTATTTTAAGCGACATTTTGTAAAATATGAATAGACTGAACGGATGATGGAAGCTGCTTATTTGACGCATTCAGGCTGGATCCCTATTAACTTTCTTGCTCGGCTTCCTAATGAAAATACGGCAATTTTCAGAGTGAAAATAATGAAATGTCGGTTTAACCGCGTTTGTCCCATCGCCCCACGTCGCTTTACATTTAAAAATCACGGCGAAAATTAATCTCCGGCGGACAATATGCAATTTGCCGTACAGCAATTTGCCCTACAGCAATTACGAAGCATTTTCCGTAGCACTATTAAAACTTAAATTGCTGATTATTCCAGTTTCTTGCCGGTTTCTTTGGTGATTAATAAATGGACTATTATGGCAATCTTAATGGTATTAAGGTAATTAAAATTAGATGCAGACAAAAGACGGATGTCGCCATGTCGTCGAATGTTTCCGACGTCTAAATATTAACATCAAGAATATTAGCTAAACTATCTATGTACAGAAATGCATTACCTAATTAAGATTGATAAATACAATAGGTAAAAAAGTGATTTCTTTACTGCATGCGTTAAGATCCATTTATCGATATACAGATGTGGCCAAATTATTATCACCTCTTAAAAAAAACCGATTAATGTAGTTTACAAAACTGCAGCTGCATACTTTTTCTAAATTGGCATATTGTTTGCAAAGGTTACCTGAAATACCAAGAAGTAATGAAATAAAAATGACACATTTTTGAAATTACACCTTTCCGGGAGCAATTATTACCTGAATGGCCTTTTTCGGGAAAGTAACAGATTAGAGTTGCTATTGTTTTGCTAGTTAGTTTCAGTTACAAAGTGTTTTCATTTTATGATTCCTGTGCGGTATTTAAGGATTAGCATCTAATCGATGATTTTCAATCTCATTTGAGGCTTTGAACAGTGAACTTGACAGTTGTTTTTTGAATTTTCCAAAATTGAATATGGGTAAAGCAAAGGATATCAGTGCAGTGACTAAAGCGAAAATTTCGACGTTTTTTTGAAGTAGGACAATATTTGCATGGACAAATAGCTCAGAAAGTGGGAGTCAGTCGATCATTACATAGCTGGAAGGTTTTCCCGGACTGTATTGGGAAATGCTTATTTTAAATGAGATGTATGTCTGGATGAGTACCACTTTCGACAGTGCAATGTAGGTTTAATCGGATTCCTTTATCGCTAGCGAACGATCGCCCTTCATCCACATCTCAAAAATAAAGCGTATCCTTTAAAACCAAAATAAAATGTCTTTATTAAAGACAAATTAAAGTAAAAACAATGAAAAAATCACAATAAATTGTCTCTTGAATGGGGAATGACATATCGAAAATTCGCTTTGAAATTCGAATATATCCACTCTAAAATATTGAAGAAAAATAAATAATATGGACAGTGAAAAAAAAAGAGAAATATTAATTTCCTTAACGGGAACTGTACTGAAACAAAAGAAACATAAAGGAAATTAAGGCGAAACCCAAAATAACTATTCTTGAGAATAAGCAAAATGTACAAAATCTCTAAATAAACAAAATGCTGAATTACAGCAAAAAGTTGAATATCTGGAGCATAAGATAAATAAGAGAGGCAAAAAATAATGACAACAGAATCAAATTTAAAGGGATATTTGCATTACTTTATTTTGGTCTCGAAATAGGACTGTGGCTGGCAAGAACGATGGCAAACGTAAAACTTCCGCTAATAATAATAATTATAATGGTTTTTCGCGACTCATTGTGATCAACAGCCGAATTCGCGATGTATTACATGTATCTAAACTATATAATAAGTCAAAGAGAACGATTGACCAAAAATTAAACACATACGATGTTTTTATGTCCGTATAATGTCCGATCTATTTCCAAGCAGCCCTTACTATTATGATATTTGCATTTGCAAGAAGATCTGAAGAAGTTAATAAATTACAAGGAGATCTGAAAGCATGTACACTTTGGAGCTATCAACAGCAACGGGCGAACCCGACACCCCAGGAATATTATAATGATATTATAGATCATTCTTTCGACCGTAAGGTGATTACTCAGAGACTTAGGGACAACGCATTTCACATCTAGCTCCGCCAACACGTCCGTAAGAGGCCAATGCTTTATCGCTAGGTAGCGGGTAGTGAAACCAGATGACCGACCTTGCGTCCTTAATGCCAGATTTGGGCGGATTTCTCCGTCCCCCATTATGATCACGAATTCAAGGTCACTTACGTGGACTATAGCTGACGTAAGCGGTTATTCAGTTTGAATATTTTGCGGACCGAGGCGCCTATCGCCCGCCATGGTCACTCAGGATCGGATGGGCGACGAACCAATTCAAGGGTTGAAGATGTCAGGTCGGCAACTGCCCTCCACTGTCATAGGAAACATACGTCTCCAGACCCCCCCCCCCCCCGGTTTTTTGCCAGCTGGGGCTTTATTCGTTTTTTCCGCAAGTGGAGATAGTGCTTCAATCACCCAGTTCCGCTCGAGGTATTCCCCCGAATCCGACTGCAGGATTACAGCCATGGCACAAGGTCACAGTGGCCCTGACAGGGTAAGCCCCTCCAAGAGAAGCCTACCAGATAGGATTTGAACCGTGAGTCAGACAAGCCAGATTACATAGAGTTTGGCCAACATTACCCAAGCTTCACGGAACCACTAGGAATCTGAAAGCATATACAAACATAAAGTCAATTGACAGCAAAATTACATTAACCCTACTTGAACTTGGCAGAGACGAAGTCGGGAAACCTATTACTTATACACCTTGTTAAGTTGTAACTTCATTACCCGAGAGGGGTTAATGTTTGATTAAAATGTATAGCAGAATTGAAATATTGGACTCGAAAAAGTGACTAAAATCGGAAATTAGTCCGTGGGAACGAGACAGGGCAATACGCTAGAGCGTAATGTGAAATGAACGGTTGACACTTTTTCGCATTAATACTACCCACAAAAGATAAATCTAACATCTGAATCATAGAGCATCTGAATCTAGCACCGCAAGAAATGTGTTCAAATTTATTTGGACGAGTATAAATTCTATACGTAATTTTTATCGACGATCGTTCTTTTCATTTTCCGCTCTAACGTATTGCTCTATCTTGTTCGTTAGAACTAATTTTAGTTTTAGTTCACAAAGAAACGTAATCGGGCCCATTTTTAGTGGAATTTGTATATGAGATATACTAACCAAAAATTTCACAATGTGATTTCGGCCCAACAAGGCGATTGTGTACCAAATTTGAAGCTCAAAGTCCAATATTTTGAGATTGAAATATGGCTAGTGCCCCCCCTGTTGGACCGATTTCTACCACAACCTTTTAAGCTAGCCTTAACCATTTATTTTATTACACTATAAAATCAATGCCTCAACCAAATTATGCCTGCATGCCAAATTTCAGCTCAATCGGATTAGGCGTTTGGGCGCTATTGTGGAGAAACCTACACACACACACATACTTCGACCCGGAAATGGTCTTAATCGTCTCAGGTGGCTCAAGATAGATATTCCGTTTTCATCTCGGAAAAAAAATAGTGCATTAACAATAATTTCTCTCCTATCGGTTGGTGAGCCGGGTAAAAAGTGTCGCAACTATTAGCTTGTACGTTCGTATATATTTAATATATCGATAAAATTTATTTATACTTACTTACGATGTATCGAGTAGTCAAGAAAAATATCTCGTTGGAACTTATTCCGATCGGCCTGCTGAGGAGTGGAGAATATATCGTCGATATATGCTCCACTCCTCCTCGATGAAAGTCGAGTACTTAATCTTGTTCGTCTTGCCTGGAGTAAAGTCGGGCATTATACTACCCTATTAAGAGCGTTGTCCCAAATTTAGGCACTCGGGTTTTAGGTATTTACCGCTCGACGCGCGAGGTGAGTGCGCCTGCGTGGGTTTTTCCTCACGTAAGGGACACAGTTGCGACGTTACGGCGACTAAACGATCTTGATCTGTAGCTATGGCGTACCTATATTTTTAGTTAATAAGTAAATAACTAAAGTTTACGAAGAAAATAAAAAGACTGTCCAAAATAGATTAATTATGTATTTTACAAATATGGATGATGCAATATTATTATATTCACATAAAACTATATAGGTAATTATAAAAAGAAACTATTTTAGTTGTTTATTTGTATAAGTACCGACTTAATTGAAGTGTTATAAAACTATTTTAATTAAATTTATACAAATATAGATGATGCAATATTATTATAATTACATAAAACTACCTATATAGGTACTAATAAAAAGCAACTCTTTTTAGTTGTTTATTTGTATAAGTACCGACTTAATTGAAGTGTTATAAAACTATTTGTCTAAGGGGCATTGATCGACTTTTTCTTGGATCTATAATTTCTGGGAGAAGACAATCAAAATAAAATTTTGATAACCGGGGAGACATCTTTTGTTCCCAGAAAATATCATCTCTGAAAACTTTGACGACTTTCATATTAAATTCACAGCCAGTCCACACCGCAAACAAACATTTATTCTTATTAGCGATGTGGAGTTGGCCTTGAATTTGATAAAACCAATCATGCTTTGTGTTCATGACCACATCGTTGCCAGATAATTTAAAACATTTTAGTTTTTTTTGCTGAATAGCAGTATCTGGATCGATGCCAAAAACAGAAAAAGGGCACTTTATTTCAATGATTCTATCTTCATATACGCCATCCGGTGAAGCGCCCAGATAAAAAGCGCCCTTCCTTCGATAGTTATAGATTCCGGTTCTGTTTTTGTAACCTAAAAAAAGATTAAATTAACGGATTTTTTCCACGTTTCATTATAATTGAAAAGTAAAAAAGAAATTAGTTTTTACCTCAACGTAACTAATCGTTAAATTATCCTCAATGTTGTCAATCAAATCACCGTTCATAACTTCAGTCCTACAAATTAAATGATCTATATAATGAAATTTACAATGAAATATATAATGAAATTACCAATAACAATTTTCTACTCACGATGTTTGATTATTTAGGTTATTTGCACTAGGTGTTTCTCTGGATGAATACAAATTAAGGTTTCTTTCTTCAATTAAATCGATATCCATGTTTTCAATCCTACAAATAAAATTGCTGACATTAGAGAAAATAAAACAAAATAAAAGTTCACTTAGTAGATTAAAAACAACTACAATTTGCAACGTACGATATATTAGTAGGAGGCGATGCAGAAGTTCCAGTTGAGGCTGCATTGGGGGTTTTAGTATTTATTAAAGATTCTCTTAATTTTGATCTGAAAACAAACAAAAGACGATTTTTAAGAAAATTAGGGAATCCGCAGAATAAAAAAATAACAATATTTCATTCCGGTGTACCTACCTCTTATATTTCAACAAGTTATTAATAGTAATGCATTCTAAACAAGTAAAAAGTTAAAAGAACTAAAACCTACTAACATATTTTCGGGGTTTTCAGTACATATTTTCGAAATGTACTCATTGAGTACATTTCGAAATCAGTACATATTTTCGAAAGGTACTCATGTACCAAACACGATACTTGCACGATAATACCAAACACGATATAAATCTTTTTTTTTTGTAGCAGTTTGTCCGGTATATGTTGCCATTATGTATGTTTTTTAAATTATGTGATTCGTTAATAATCTATATATTTCAATTGTTTGTTTAAAAACTTGTATTAGCTAAACCAATTTCAATAGATCTTGTAATGCCTCAGAAGTAAGTGTTATCATTATTACGTAACTATTAATTAATGATTGACAGTAAGTGAATAATTACCTAATTAGGGTACACAAAGAAATTACGAAATGGTCGTTAGTGATGGTATAAATAATAATGATTTGGACATCGCGGTTATTTTATACTATCAATAATGACCATTTTGTAATTTCTCTGAGTACTCTAATTAAGTAATTATTGACTTACTGCCAAACATTAATTAAATAGTTACTGTAAATGTACTGTAAAAATGGTAACCCCAACTTCTGAGATATTACAAGATCTATTGAAATTGGTTTAGCTAATGCAAGTTTTTAAACTGCAATATATAGATTATTAACGAATCACATATTAAAAAAATATGTAATCCAGGGAGCATTAGTATAATGATAAATTAAGGTAATTTAATAACTAGGTGTCTACGTTCAAAATCTACTATTGTTTTTAAGTAATTATTTGTCTTATTACGTAGTTTTACTTATTGATAATATCAAACTTATTGATAATGTTTGAGATCATTTAATGTCTCGAATCTCACATTTCCTCGATTGTCAAAATACGACTAGAAGTTTTGGAGATATGAGGGAACAGATTAAAATACATACTTACATCCTACTAATATTATAAACGCGAAAGTTTGTATGTATGTATGGATGTTTGTTACTCTTTCACGCAAAAACTACTGAATGGATTTTGATGAAACTTTACAATAACATAGCTTACACATCAGAATAACACATAGGCTATAATTTATAAAAATATAGTGTGAATTATCTAAAATATACCGATAACTGTCAAGTAAGTAGGAAAAAAATCTAAGAAATTGACATTCGAAATTTAAATTCTATCCTACTATCCTACTAATATTATAAACGCGAAAGTTTGTATGTATGTATGGATGTTTGTTACTCTTTCACGCAAAAACTACTGAATGGATTTTGATGAAACTTTTCAATAATATAGTTTACACATCAGAATAATACATAGGCTATAATTTATAAAGATATAGCCTGAATTATCTAAAATATAACGATAACTGTCAAGTAGGAAAAAAATCTAAGAAATTGACATTCGAAATTTAAATTCTATCCTACTAATATTATAAACGCGAAAGTTTGTATGTATGTATGGATGTTTGTTACTCTTTCACGCAAAAACTACTAAATGGATTTTGATGAAACTTTTCGATAATATAGCTTACACATCAGAATAACACATAGTCTATAATTTATAAAGATATATGGTTTTCTATCATCATTATCACAATTTTTCATCACCACGCGGGTGAAACCGCTGGGCGCAGCTAGTACATACATATATACATACCTACATGCTTACATAGGCTGCTAAAATCATAACCCTCCTTTTGACTTTTCCGTAGTCGGGTAAAAAATAAACTGTTACGGTTGATGGGTGATCGCTAGTGGATTTGTCATTTACTTGACTACGAGTATTATGTTGGTACAAAAACAATAACTTACATTGACACCATGTTAAAAAATAAATAGGTACTTACGCAGCTTCTCTTGCCTTCTGCAAATTATTAATCATGTTACGTTTTCGTGACATCATGGATTTCTTTGATCCATAATAATATTTCCTTTCTTTTCTACCCATGTTCTGTAAGTAGAATAATAACACGTTTGTAGAAAAAAAATATAAGTTAAATACAGCTATTTATAAACTTAGTCCACTATTAATCAAAATATTGCTTACATGAATAGCCTCGTTCAGATTCACAAATAAAATACAAAATACTTCGGTATCACAATTATTTAGTCACACTATAATTTACGTAAATATCACGCGCGGCACTTGCGCGGCGGCGGAAGATCAACCGACATAGACCCTGCGTCGACGAGCGCCAGAGAGCGAATGATTATAGGCCCCCTCTGCGTGATTCGTCCTCGAGTGGAGCGCTCTTGCGTCCACAAGGGATTTGACCCTACCCGCATTTTTGCGGTCATTTGGGGCTTCTGATGTGTCCAGCCCACAGACTGGACATGCTTTTAATTTTTTGACTACCATTGTAGTCGGATTCATTTTTATTTATATATTTATTTTTTGTCGCTTGTCTTCTTCATTTTGTCTTCTTATGCCCAGGTACATCAGCTCAAGTACATCCAGCCCGCCCCGCCGCACACGAGACGAGCGCACCCAGCCTTCCCGGCCTCCTCGACGTCGGCCGACCGCCCGCCGCGGCAGTATCAAACGGCCCTTTTGGGGCACACAAATTCTATGATTGCCTTCTACATTTACATTTAATACATTTTGATTTACGATGCGAGTAATGGTTTGATTCTACATTTACAATTTATACAGGTATTTGCAAGACTATCTAAGGGAACGGAAGAAGTCCGATTTTGGTAAAGAGTGGGGTTCAATGCTACATTTACATTTAAGTGGTGTCTCAAAGCAATGCAATGGTACGGATGAAGTCCGTGTCCGGATTCCATGTTCCTGGGCAGCTCCTGGAACATACAAATGGGGTTACGGGATGCTGCTTGGCTGCTGGCGTGTTTTCTCTTCCTCCCGTTGGCTGGTTGACCTGAAAGCCTCATGTGGCGAAGAGGGTTACTGGTTGTGCTTTGTCATTGTTCGGGGTTTTCTATTATATTTCGCGGGTACGGTTTCTCGGGGGGTCTCGAATGATGGGGGGCGATCCTCGGATGTGGGGGTGGGGGGAGGAATCGGCCCGCTCAAACATATTTTTAGACAGTCGTCTGATGAAGGTCCTCAATGGTCTCGTCATTAGCTAGGTCCTTACGTAGCGTATCGTTGCTGACGCACCATGGAGCGGCCACTATGGTTCGCAGCCGCTGTCCATGATGCGCTGCATGGCGTCCCTGTGTGTCTTGCTTAAGGCCTGGTACCACGCGGGCGCTGCATACGTCAGTCCGCGCCCTCAGGTACGTCTTAAGGAAGGTCAGTCGCGTCTTTAACGGGATTTGTTTTGCCCTTAGGACGGGTTGGAGGGCCGCTTTGGCCGACCTCGTCGCCGCAAGGGTCTTAGTGGCGTGGATGTGGAAACTAAGTTTGTCGGTCTATGTGTACCCCCAGGTATTTGACCGACTTCTTCCACGGGATCGGTTCTCCTCCCAGTGTTAAGTTGGTGCTCTTGGAGTAGGGCCGACGGGATCCGGTGATGATGGCTTCTGATTTCCCCGCGTTTACGGCTATCCTCCATTTATTAAACCACTCGGGCAGGAGGGCCAGCGTCTTCTGGAGCTTTGTTATCGAGTGGCGGAGGTTCATGGAGGAGGCCATGTACATCGCGTCGTCGGCGAAGAGGGCCAGCTCAAGCTTCGGGGCCTACGGGGATGTCGTTAGTGTACACAGCGTACAGCGATGGGGGAAGGCAGCTCCCTTGGGGAACTCCCGCCGCGATGGGTCGCGCAGTGGAACGCGCGTTCTCCACCGGGACGAAGAATCCCTTCCTGAGAGGAAGGAGGCTACCAGTGCGGTGAGCATTCGCGGTACGCTGGTCTGGGTGGCTATTTTGTAATTAAGGCCTTCGTGCCACACCTTGTCAAAGGCTTTCTCGACGTCGAGGAAAACGGCCGCGGTGTGGAGTTTTTTGTTTTGCGCGAACGTTAAGTGATGGACCACTCTTACTAATTGGAGTGTGGTGGAGTGGCCCTGTCGGAATCCAAACTGCTCTGGGCGTATCGGAAGATGGGGGTTTGATACGCTCCAGTGTGCATCGCTCGAACAGCTTGCCGAGGAGGGGAGGAGGGAGATTGGGCGGTAACTGCCCGGCTGCCTAAGGTCTTTCTTAGGTTTAGGAATCATGATGACTCGGGCCGTTTTCACGCCGTCGGAAAGTGACCGAGTCTAATGCACCCATTAAGCAGGCTGGCCATTGCCGGTAGCAGAGCGTTTGGTAAGTGTCGGAGCGCCGATCCCGGGATGTCGTCGGGACCTGGGGCCTTCCTTACTTTAACTTTGTTGAGGTGTCGTCGTAGTTCCGACGGAGTTATTGGAGTGACCATCTGGCTCGGGTGGTTCGGTGGTATTTGTATTTAGTTTCTCGGCCCCCATGACTCCGTCCGCCTCGGCAGGTCGTTGTACAGGCATCGGCCGGGGGTTCTCGAGGAACTCGCGCACCAGCCTAGAGTGGTCAGAGTCCTCGTGACTGTTTGGTTTAAAAGTCCGCTCTAGGTGGTCCGCGAGCAATTCAGCCCTGTCCTCTGCCATGTACCGCAACTCGCCGTCCCCGTTGAATAGCGGGCGGGACGGGCTCCGGTGTACCGAGTAGCCCTTTGTTTATCCTGTAAACCGAGGGCAATATCTTCCGCTATCGAGTCCAGAAAGGCATCCCAATCCTCCGTCCGAATGAGTCTGGAGTGCCTCTTGTAATTCTGCGGTCGCTTTATTTAGTTCTCGTTTGACCGTCGGGCATCTTGTCTCTGTCCAGCGTTTCTTCAGCCTTCTCGTCTCCCTAAGTTTCTGTCTGAGCGGGGCCGAGATTTTAGGACGTATGGATGGAGCTGGGGTGACTTTTGTGCAGATAGCTAGGGACTGTTTTATGGCAGTTTGGAGTGTATCTACTTTGGAATCGGCTTCTGCTGGGGTTGCGGGGGAGTTATTTGGGATGGGAGACTTGGAGAGTAGCTTCTCGAATTTTTCCCAGTCCACTTTCCGCCTTACTTTTTGTGGCAGAATTTGGTGGGTGGTGTCTGTGTCCAACTCGAGAAGTACTGGGAGATGATCTGAGGACATGTCGTACAGGACTTCCTGGTTGTAAGGGAAGTCGGTCGCTGCTAGGATACTGACGTCCAGGACGTCAGAGCTGTTGTGTCCATGTCTCGTATGTTGCAGTGGCCCGGCGACCGTATAACCCTTCGCTTCTGCATGTTTCTGGAGTCTCCTCCCTTCTGTATTAATGCAGGTCGAGTTCCACGAAGGGTGTTTACAGTTCAGGTCGCCGGCCACTATAGTCGGAGTCGTGTGTCAATTAGCTTATCTATGTCCGTCGTGTCTAGTATGAACCTTGGCGGTTTGTAGGCCGAAATTAATCTTAAGTCTCGCGATCCGGATCTGACTTGAATTCCGGATACGCTGAGACTGTTTGTCTTAGGCAGGTCCAGCCTCTGATGTAGGATTCGTCGACGCACCACTACTGCCGTTCCCCTTATTGCCAACCCTGAGGTCTCCGAGACTTCATCGTCTCGGTATACCAGGTAATTGGTGATTTTCACCTTGTTTGCGGGTTTCAGTCTGGTTTCCGACAGCAGGAGTACATCGACCTCCTCCTCTCTCAGGAATATGCGGAGAGCAGGCAGCTTGTTAGTCAGTCCGTTCGCATTCCAGTGGACTACTCTCAGTCGCGTTGAGCGTTTGTCGGTGACGCTTGCTGGAAGAGCTGCGTCACTTGCGTCCGTACTATCGTGTCTAGACACTCCGGATTCTGGAGTGTCTGTCTTATCGCTGTCGTCAGTATTTCTATTAGCCGACTGATGGTCAGCGTTATCAAGCCTGCGTCTGTCTGCGTCGGTTCTGTCGGGCATCTGACGTCCTGTGGCTTCGTTGGTGATCTGGGCGCTGGTGTGGGGGCTTTGGGGGGGAAGGGGGGTCTTTGGACCTGTGGAGGGGAGGGGGGTCGTTGAGTATTGGGGGGGGAGGTTCTTTGGGATTGTGGGCGGAATGGGGGTCGTTGGGCTTGTGGGGGGAAGGGGGTCTTTGTTCCTGCGGGGGGGTGTCCATGTTTGCCGCGGGGGGGTGGGCTGGTTTTCTCCAGTTCCGCGGATCTCTTGCGTGTGGGGCTTGGTGGGGGTGCCGGGCTGGCTCTGGGTGCCGGTCTTCTCGGGGGGCTCGGGGGGGTTTGGGGGTTCGCGGGGGTTGGGGGGCACTGGGGGTTGGGGTCCGTTGGGGGTTTTGAGGGGAGGGTAGTTTATGGTTGACATAAGAGGGGGGATTGATGAGGGTTGGGTGGTGGGGCGGGGGACTGGTCGTGGTTGGCTGGGCCTTGCCTGCCTTTTGGCCTCTGCGAGGAACGCCTCGCATTTTCGGCTGCTGGCTGGGTGATCGCCACCGCAGTTTGCGCACGTGGCGCTTTCGCTTTTGGGCCGCTTGCAGTCTTTCGCTGCGTGTCCTTGGCCGCAGCACACGCATTTCTGGGGCCGGAAGCAATTGTGCGAGGCGTGCCTGAACGCCTGGCATCTGTGGCATTGGGCAGGTCCTTTTCTCCCTTTCCAGGTCTCGATCGAGATTCCTGCTAGGCCGTGGAGAGTGTCCACCCCGTAGACATTCCTCAATTTCTCCCCTTTTTTTACGCATGCGTAAAAAAGGGGGCGTCTTCCCGCGTTAATTTTGCGGGCATAAGTTGCCTCATGCCCGTGTTTGCTGAGGCCTTCAATTATTTCTTCCGGCGTCGTGTCTTCGGGGAGGCCCCTGATTGCTACTTTGAGATCCTTATCCGCCGGTAGTTCGTAGGTGTGCCATGCCACCTGCGGGCCCTGTTCCTTCAGGTACGCCTGGACGCACCGTAGCTCATGTGTCGATTTCGGCGAGAACCGAAATCCACCCATCGCCAAGGCCTTTACGTTCGCGGGGTGGCCCAGTCTCCTCTCGATCTCCCTTAGGTGCCTAGGCCATCCCGCGATCTTTTCCGCAACCATCACAGGACACCTCACCGCCAACATCGCCGGTGGCATGGGGCGGCCCTGGTTTGTGATATCTGAAGTGGGGGGGTCTTGGGGGGCTTCCATTTCCGCGTCCTTTGGAGATGCCGGGCGGGGGGTGGGGGGGCGAGCCGCCAGGGAGGCGTAGGACGGGAGCGATTTGTCGTCACAGCCCGGGGGTTTGGGAGGTGACGTGGCTATAGAGTCGTCCTTGTTTGTCGTTGAGGACGTCGTGGCCGGAGGGGGGATAATGGAGGCAGACGTCGCGTGTAAGGGAGCGTTGTCGCCAGCGTTCGGGGGACTGGGGGGTGAATTACGGCTGGGGGGGACGATCGGGGGCGAAGACGAAGTAGCACCTTCGGGGGACGGTGCGCAATATAACCCATTATAAATTAAGTCTAGATCGCTCACCGTGGTTTCTCCTTTCTTCACGCTGGGCTCGGCTTCATCGAACTCCAGCAAAAGTTCGGGTTCTAACGCGTCGTAGTCCCGGATACAGCGACTGCTGAACCTGGCCTCTTCTTCCGACTCGGGGCTGCTAGGTATTTCCGGCCTCTTCCTTTTGGGGGCAGCCGGGGTTAGGGATGCGTTGGCCTTCTGCTCCATTTCCATTTCGGCCTGTATCCTCAGAGCACTGCACTAGTAAAGCACTTCCACTTTCGAGAGCACTAGCGCGTTGGTTCACTGGTGCGCGATAGCAATGTCATTAGCGGTACGCGGCGGTGATCGTATTGTCAGCGAGATTTGAACTTCGCGGCGGCGATCGTAGGATGTCACAATGAAGTTGGCGCGAGCGCGCGGCGGCAGACTTGTTATGACACGGCTGAGCGAAAGTCGCGGCGAAGCACGTATAACGTCGGCGCGTTAATTGCAAGGGCAATTAGTACGGCGGCGGCGGTGGTTCGGACGGCTCTAGCGAACGGGTTCACTTGAGCGATCGGAGTCGGTAGCGGTCAGAGCGGACGTCCGTTCAGAACGAGCGCGCGGAACTTACTTTGAAAAATTATTATCATAAAAGATGAAGACGGTTTTTTTTTCTTTTTTACATATTTATAGTACAATCTTTTTTCTTACGTATAAAATTATTTATGTTGTCAAATAACGTATTTTCTTTTAGTCAATTTCTAGATTTTTGACTTTCTTAGACGTGATAAAAATACAAGTTTATGATGTTAAAATCGAACTTTTCTTAATACGTTTTAAATTTCAGGATATGTTCCTTCAAATTAATATTTCTTACCTTCTTACCTAGTAATAATAATTGGTGTAATTTTACTTCAAAATTGAGTCTTCGCGCGTCATCCAGAAATCGCGCTTTCGAAATCCGCTGTTTACTAAGTCAATTATCTAATTTTATATTAATTATTCAATAGAGGTAAAATAAATATATATGGTGATTAAGATGACTGAAGTCAAAAGAAGCTAAACCGATTAATTATGTGAATAAAATCACTTCAAAAACTACTAAATTCTTGATTTACGCATGAAAAATGCTAACACGCTCTTAAGGCGAATAATCGCAATGAAGCCTTTACTTACTAAGACGTGAGCTCAAATTAAGCCATATAATAATAGTGGTCGTTACTCGTATTCTATACAATACATAATAGCGACTGAATAGAGTTAGAGTTAAATTCAATAGAGGTATATATTATTATTTTATTGTTAAAATATTATTATTTTTTATCAAAATGGGCAAAATTAAAGTAAAGGATCGAGACGTATTCATTATTCACCACAAAAAGGGCATTCAGTGCGAAATATCTAATAAATGACAAGAAAGTCAGTTGGTGTAATGCAATACGTGAAATAAAAACCAAGAAACCGATCAAATCGGGGACCGTGCAAGAAGTGGAATGCATAAAAAGATTGACAAGTCATCGGGAGCACAATTTAGCGGTCTCATCATTGAGGTCATAAAAGAAGCAAAGCCGCGATCTGGCCCAGGATCTTAATGAGTCGTGCAGCGTTTCGGTGACCCCATCGGCGTCCTGATGATAAATAATCTTCGAGGGCGTTTGGCCAAGCGGAAAGCATTAGTTTGAAAGAATAATCATCAAAGACGCTGAAAATTTGCCCAAGCACATACAGCTTGGATAATGGAACATCGTTTGCAGATGCTCCGGAGAACAATATAAAGGCCATTATTTAGCTGCAACAGTAGGCACGGGGGGGGGGGGGGGGGGGGGGATATGTAATGTTATGGGGGTGTTTTTCGGCGAATGGGGTCAGACCCTTGTTTAGAATTCATGAGAGTGAATACAGATGGTTACATGAAAATGGATTTCGATTAAACGTAAATGTGGTCAAATAATAGCTTGTAGTTCCACTTTTACAAAGGGCCATATAAAGCATTTGAGTGAGAAAAGAAAAAAATATATTTATTAAAACATATCAAAGTAACTATAGGAAAAAAATGGTCATTTTAATACTCCTATATGTTTTCAGTTAAAGCTATTTTTGTTTTTTTTTTCTTTTTTTTATTTATCTATTTTTTTTATTTAGCCACTTATTTTACTCTATTTTTAGCAATTATGGTTATTTAAATACTATCTATTTATACACCAATTTTATTTATTATGATTATAGTTTGCAAATTTTATCTTTTCAATTATAGTTTGATTCAAATTTATTATCTTCTTTTCTACTTAGATTTTATGTTGGTTATATACATATTTATACAAATTTAAATGTCCGCCTTAGAACAGGCTATAGCCTAGTTAGGTGACATTAAATTACTGGCAACAGTTTTGGGCATATCATGTTATGGCAACAGTTTTTTGCTACTGGGTTTTTGTCTATGACATTTTAATTGTACATGTTGACAATTGAACTGTATATTATTGTGAATTAAGAATATAGACTAAAAATAAACAATATAGAGAAAAAACACTATAAACAAAATATAAGAAAGAAGAAGACGGCATCAGCCACTGACTACACCCGGTAGGCTACCTAATTGCATGTTTAGCCAGTGGGCTATACACAACACAACCCACAAATTAACTTTAATCGCGTATTGGGCAGATCCCTTGTGTGATCTGTAGTAGGATTCGCGTACTAAGGGAAAGAGACAGTCTATTGGGGATATTGTCTTGTGTTTTATTGGTTGTTTAATATCGGCTTGGATTCAGCACTGTTGTTGCCGCAGTTGGTGCCGTGTCGTATCGCGTTGTTGCCGTAGCGACGTAGCCGCCCGTTTCGGTTTAATCGTCGATCGAGCGGGATTTACTTCACAGTCCGGGGTCTAGACAGCTGATCGGCTACGTGCTGCGGCCCCTATACGCTCCAAGAAACAGTCTTCTAGGCTCGCCGCGTAATTCTATGCACTCTAGACCAGTGTTCCGCAAACTTTTTGTGTTCAAGGTACACCTATCAAATCAAAAAATTTTAGAGGTACACCAAAGAAAAAAGCAATGTTTATTTAATATTTATTTATTACTAAAACCAATATACCTAATATGAAAAGATGTTTAATGAGAAATGTGAGCGTGTTTAACAGAGCACAGGCGATCAAAATTTGGAGCAATCGTTGATAAGGCTGCTCTCATTTCTTCATTGATCGTCCTCAGGCGCTCTCTTTTTTTCGATTTAATAGTAGTGAGAGTTGAAAATCCCTATTCGCATAAGTATGTTGTTTCAAATGGTAATAGATTTGCAACAGCACGCTTTGAAAGCAGTGGATAGTCATTTTTTATATGCAACCAAAAATGTGCTACCTCTACTTCGGAAAATTTTAGTTTTAATGTCCGAATGCGACGCTACGCCCATTGAATCGGGCGCGTCAACGACGACTGAGGAAGGGATGAATGAAATGACACGAGTAAATACAAGTATGTACTTACTCGATACGCATACGTGCTGCGTTCGGCGATAGCTTGTCAGCCAGGGGTCTAACACAATTTAAATTATTTTTATTTAAATTAGTATTACACAATATTTATTACACAATTTTCCGCGGCACACCAACTGATGACCACGGTACACCAGTGTGCCGCGGTACACGCTTTGCGGAACACTGCTCTAGACGACTGACAATAAAGATCCTTGCAGATTCCGTTATTCCGATATTGCTGGATAAACCAATGGAATACAATTATTTATTTATTTAAGGTACGATTTGGTGGGTGCATAAAGCTAATTTTATTCTTCATTATACAATATATTATACTGTATTTAATTCAAATATACAATCATATCCTAGCAGAGCATATTCTTGTTTTATAAATGTCTATATTTTAAGAGAAAATATATCACCGAACTCGACTAGTGGCGTCAACACTTTGATTTGAAATGGAGTGGCAATTGACCTGAGGTTACCAGCATTTAGCCATTACCGCATCGTATTTGCCAATCGGTACGGCCAAATAAACGTGTAAATATCCCGTTTCAGCAATTTAAATATACGTATTTAAATGTTAATTGCGAGGGAAGTGGTAGATATACGAATGGCATAGGTCATGTGCCACTTTCGCAGCCGCCTGTTCGCCAGTGGACAGCTGCCCCCTTGGAGCTGTCATGCTCAGACCCTCCTACCCCCTACCGTGACCCTCTACCTACCATGGCGCGCCATGACAGACGCGATAATCTCCCAAACTCGCATTTACAACCCGCTTTATATGATGTGTAAAGCTGGGGATAAAATAGCATGCATCTTTTAACAAAATTTAGAGACTCAGTTTTTTGTAGCGATAAACAATGATCATGGTAATATTAAAACCCTTAATTGTTTTATATAATATGTCCATAATATCACCTAATGGATTCCACACGTCCCCAATGTGGCGATTTTTTACGTGCTTTGATCAAACACATGCCTTCTAAAACATCTCATGCACCAACGAGGTTTTCAACGGCACACATTTTTTTTTTCCCCACAAGGCATATGCCTTTTTGTGGAACCCGCCTTGTTGCCTATTGGCACCATCTTCTAGGTGGGCATTTGTAGCATCACGCAGTCAAACATGACATGTCAAGCTGCTTAACTTCGGTAACAACGAGGAGAACCGGTGTCAGCGTGGCTACGGACACGACATGAATTGCACCTACTTCCTCCGTGTTGTGAACTTGACGATGATAAGGTGAGTCCTTGGTTGCGATTTTATATCTTGTTTTTGTCTCTGCGCTATTTTGTCTCTGCCCTATGATAGGCATTATCAATATCGGTTAGTCCCCAATTGAGGTTAGTCTTATTGAGGTTTCCATTTGCAATATAAATATTATGAGTCTTGTTGAGGTTTCCATTTGCGTAAAAATTCTCCTTACCTGTGTGCAGCACACTACTGATTTTTACATCGTTCATTAACCCTATAAAGTTTCTGACGTCTTTTTTACAAAACCATTTTTGTTAGTGTGTATCCACAGTACAGCTGCAATGTTCGATGCTATTTTTAAATTCCGAAATCGGCTTGCATTTGCTGAGTTTCTTTTAAAAAACCTTAAACTGTTGAACCTATGACGCCAATTCCGCTGCTCTGCTCATTGCGCCCTTTGTACACATTAAATCTAGTGGGTCAGTTACTTTATTTCTTTTCTTCATACTGCTTGTGTCGAAAGTGGACTTGCATGCTATACATTTCCAAGTTTCTTTGGTATCCTACGACATCTTTTTAAATTTTGCCTCAGATATTCCAGCACAGAAAAAAACGTAAGGTCAGTGGACTAATCGAACAGCTTGGCGCGTGCTCATTTATGGTACGATTAATCTCCTCTCCGCAACTATGTATTAGCAGTTCTTTTTGTTCAAATTCATTTTAACGTCGTTCGGTACTGCTCTCGTCTGGTATGAAATATATAATATAATATAATACCACCTGTCTGACACTTCCGTTACTACTTTAATCGATGTCTGCGTTTGATTAGAAAATTGCATTTAAGATTCTTATAAGCCCTGCTATCGAAGAAGATACGTAAATAACATTTAAATGGCGTTCTTTATATCATCAACTGTTAATTAGCATGTGGGTAGACTACGGGACAAAAAAAGTCATGTCTTTTGCTTTGATTCAATTTAAATTCCTGTATAATTTCCTTGCAAATTTCTGTGCAATTATGTAGGTATGTGAACTATGTATGTTAAAAGTGTTTCGTGGTGGATTCAAGGAATTAATTGAATATAATATGTACCTGCTTTTGTAAGTATTAAAAATTCTTGTGTTATATGTATATCTTTCCGTTTCGATGACTTTGAAACCTTTTCTCCGGCCGACACTCGTAATTTTCTTTGGTATTTACGAACGGTCTGAGCACTATTAAGTTATTGATAAACGTTTTATATTTTTCTAGTGATAGAACATTATAAAATATATACAGGTGCTCGTCCTCTCTCGGGTAAAAAGCTTATATATTACTGTACCCACTTAGTGGTAATATATTTTAATTCAAATATTAGTTATTTTTTATTATTTTTTGTATTTTTTATTATGAAATAAATGGTAACAGGTGTGGATAGTTAGGGATAGAAGCCGTTTGGTAAATTCATAATTAAAACTCAGGTAGGAAACGCTATCGGTCGTTAAAACTACCGGAGTGGTTTCTGTCTCTGGGGTGGTTTCTGTCTCTGGTTGGTTTCTGTCTCTATCCATCATGAGGGCACGCTTAAAATGAATGCTGAAAATTTTTCGCCAAGATGCCTTCTTTTATTGGACCTCACGCAGCTCGGCGGGCTCGTTGCTTTTCGAGGCGGCCAGGTATTCATGCTTGCGCTGCCTCTTGCTGGGTCGCGTGGTGCAGGCCGCGTGGTTCAAGCCACTCGGCCGCTTGTCGTGTCCTTCCACGTTTCTACTCATCACACGCCTCGTGCCGTTTTCCGCTGGGCCGCGTGGGAAGGGGGTGAGGCTTTATTTCGAGTCTTCTTCTTGTCTACTCACACATTGACTACTCGCACCTCTGTAAATAAATGTAATGTCAAAGCGAGTAGCGTAATTATATATGGGCATATTGTACAACCTGCAGATGAAAATGGTAACGGAATAAAGATGGTGGTAGAAGAAAGTGTTTTTTAGTTGTCATTTAACAGAGAATGCGAAATGATAGAGACCTGACGTCGTCCCGTATAAGACATTTCGCTATCGATTAAAAAATCACCCCTAGAATCCAAAAAACATGGTAGATTTATTGAATCGCAAATTTAGTACCTATAGAGAATATAACCGTCGTCCATAATATTTTACTCTCATCCTAATACTAGATCCTATATCGAATGGTGGATTATATAGGATATTAGATTGGTTAATGGCGTACTACCTTTTGGCAGCTTGGATTTTACTGTGAAACGCAATGTGTAGATGTTTGTAGTTGTGAATAACTGTATTGCATACACAACAGAGTACAACACGGTGGGCCTATTGTCAAGTGGCAATATCTTTCAACTATACCGCCAGGATTATTGTGACGAAAGGTTAATGTGGGCAAATTGATTATAAAAGGAGTAATTTTAATTTATTTAAGTCATAAATGAATACACTTACAAAATAATCATCATAAAGAAAATAAAACGGTTTCAACTCGATATCAAAGGGAGGAATAGAATATAAGACAAGCAAAGGAGACTGTGAAAGATCTGGACATGAAAGTTGATGAATGCCGGGGTATAGCCAGTAAAAGATTTTCCTGAGAGCGCAATGGAAGGCCATGGGATGAAAGCGGAGAGAAAAGATAATACTAATAAGATGGCATGTTTAACTGTATAGTACACGGAAGAGTAGGGCGAGTATGTGATGTCACCGTTTGGAACATAGATCAAATTTCCTTAGTGTTCAGAAGCCCAATAGATGATGTTCTAAACGTGCACATACGGTATTCTATCTCAAAATAAAATAATAATATAATAAAAGGCGAATTTTTTATCATAGCTCCGATTGTCCACCCTAGAACGGGCTAGTCCCAGTTGGGTGACAGAAACAATTAAGCAAAAGGTTAAGGTTTTGCCATTCGGTTCCCGTTATTTTTGAAAGCTAATCAATGTTTTATAGTAATTAATTCTTAAATAAATAAATAAATAAATAAATATTATTTTAATATTATTTACATAAGGATGTCAATTCATAACAATTAGGCGCTATAATGTTTAAATAAGGTAATAGATAGCGTTCTAATCCTTCCGTATTATTTCTGTAGTCTAATCAGCCTATATAAAAATACAATAGATGGCACCAATAATATAAGGTTATTGTTGTTGGTATTTGTTAAATAATGGGTTTTTATATTCAATCAGCTATTTATAAAAAAACATTCATTATAAATGTTATGTATTGATGGCCTAATAAATTGCTATTATTTTCGCTCGAAAATGCTATCAGCGCCAGCAGCATATCGCCGGCGCAGAAGGGTTGCCAAAACGTACTATGGAATTGAGCAATCTAAAACCCTATATAGTTATTAACGATTGAACGAAGATACGAGTTAAAACCAGGTAATTTAATCGCAGAGTATAACTTCTATACATCGTGCCGTTATAATAACATATATTTCTGTGCGTCTGTTGTATCATATAAATTCGTTTAAATTTCTGGCGTAACATTAGTTCACTCACAAACAGTCATATGGTGGAGAGTGCTTTTGTGGAATTGCCTGAAAGCCGTTAGGAGGATAATTTTCAATAGAAAGCGTTCGCCCATTCATCGGCTGAAAGGCTGGCGAGATGAGAGCCGTTCACTTTTATTTCACGGAGCCGCATTCATTCAATGTTATATTCCGCATATTCATACAAATGGAAACGCGGCGGGCAGTTTGCGGTATAAAAAATAGCGAGAAATTGTGGCGGAAAATGGTTTTATAAAGCCCGGTCAACAATGGTGGAGAGAGATGAGATAAGGGCATTATTGGGCAATCGACCCCGATAATATTATAATGCCTTCTCTACACGTTGGCCAATGCTTTGGCCAGCACTCTGGCACACGTATTTGCCAATAGTTTGTAGCACAGTCCCTCCAACTTTGGAAGGTCGTTCAGTATGTGTCGGTGCAGGCGTTAATGGGCCCTTGCTGAGTTGGCCACGAAGACCCATTCTGTTCAGGGTTGGTCACACTCACGGGTCAACACCTATCCGACGGCCTCCCCGCATGAAGTGCGAGCCTGGGTAGGACTCTGGCCTTATGGTCAGTTTCCCCTGGGAATCAAACTTCTGGCGCTCCTAAACGGTCTGCGCACCGTGCGGCGTAAGCCAATCGACTGTGCACTCTGACTAACATATTGAGTTGTCAACTACAACGGGCGAGCCCGTCACCACAGGACGTTTTAACGATTAGTCGCTCTATCGACCTGCAGTGAGCGTAGAAAACTTTGGACATAACAAATCCGACGTCTAGCTACGCCACAACCCGTAAGAGACCAACTCCTTACCGCGAGAAAGCCAGGAATGACTCCCGGCGGCTTAAGAAACTCGCGCCCTTACCTCCAATTGTGACCAGATTTCTGCGGTCTCTCGATTGGTTCCGAGGTCGAGGTGGCTTGCGCGGTCCTCTCCCTTACGAAGCGGTGAAACGGTGTACACCGAATCTATCGCGGACCAAGGCGTCCTTTGCCCGCCTCTGAACCGGGATCGGATGGCGAATGGTCATTTCAAGAGCAGTCGCCGTAAGGTCGATTGTGCACTCCGACTAACAGTCGGGGGAGTCTGGAAGCTGTACTGTTTCCTATAGAGCGGGGGTGGTTGCGGACCTTACGGCGACTGCTCTTGAAACGACCATCGGCCATCCGATCCTGGGTGAACAGCCGGGCAAAGGACGCTGTGGTCCGCGATAGATTCGGTATACACCGTTTTACCGCTTCGTAAGGGAGAGGACCGCGCAAGCGACCTCGAACTCGTAACCAATCTAGAGACCGTAGTAATCTGGTCACAATTGGAAGTAAGGGCGTGAGTGTCGGCCCGCCAGGTAACATTCCTGGCTATCTCGCGGTTAAGGCGTTGGCCTCTTACTGGCTTGTGACGTAGCTAGATGGTGGACTGTTTTGTCCCCAAGTCTTCTACGTTCACTCCAGGGAGATAGAACGACTAATCGTTAAAACTTCCTGAGGTGACGGGCTCGCCCGCTGTAGTAGACAACCCAAGTTGTCGGTGCAGGCCAATGTGCGGACATCATGGCACGGCGCGCATCAAAAATGGATGTTGGGCTGGTTACGGCCGTAGCGGTTTTATTATTTACATCGGATAAGTACAGGGTGGGTCATTAAAAATTTTTAACTTTGTAACGCTATAAAATAAAAACCACTGTTTTTTTTTGTTTTTTTAATTTTTATTTGAATTTTTCAATTCTTCCCATTAATTGTGGAATACAACTTCATTCATATGGCTGCCATGGCTGGCCAATTTTTGTTCCAATTTTTGAGCACATTTTCCTTGGTATGCGCAAAATCCCACCAATGGAAGTGCGTATGTTGTCCTTTAGGCCATAAATTCTTGCTGGTCATATGGACAAAGCTTATAGAGAATACTGCACAAATTAAATTTAATTTTAAAAAAATGCACGAATTTATGGAAATAATAAATGATATTTCGAATACATGAACTTTCGTCAATAAAAAAATGTTTTTCCTGTGTTTATTCGTGCAAATTCCTTTTTTTCTAAATTTCTTGTTTTCTGGTGCAGCCCTATATTCCATTGACTTTGCTTGCTCCGGTTGATGGTGACAATTTCTGGTATTGTATCTGTTCGTACTTCGCACATATACAATACAATATTTTGGTGGAAATATTCGCCTTCTAGCTTAGCTATAAATTTACGCGAAATATCTGATGCCTCCGAGTACAGATTCTCCTATAATTAAACCACTTGACGCTCATATGTATCAGCCTCCCCTTGTGCATCCGAAACGCCTGTCTCTCGATGTAGAACGATGTAGACATGTTAGAATATAAATCACGAGCTGTGACGTCACAGCTGTCGCCAACATTATTACAGAGCGACAATCGAGGAGATTAATCACTCGATTAGGGGGTGATGAGAGTTGCCCCCTCACCCTTTTCTCTCCCCCTCACCCTCTCTTCAACCCACCCCCAAACTTCATTCAACGCCTACAGCTCCCTTGCTTAACCACAACCACACGCTTGACAAGCCGCTTGACCCAAGCGCAACAAAGTAACAGAGAATTCATACTTTTTGGTTTATTTCAGTTTTTGAGATTTTTAAATAAAAAAAAGTGAAATAACGAATAATAAAAGCGAAAATATGAACTTTTGTATTTAGGTGAATTAGGTCAAATAGCAGATCACCTGTGGTATATATAAACATACATAAAAGGATTCTTAGGAAATTACTTAAAAAACGGCCCAGGTTATGTTCCGCGACGTGGAAACCGTGACGTGGCACGAGAAGGTCGCGCAGCGTCCGCCTGAATTTTAAGATGTTTGAGATGGGAACTAAAAGTAACAACAAAAAATTGAAGTTTAGGGCTTTTGTTCAGAAATACAAAAATAAAAAATGCTGAAATTCGCTATTTCTGAAATAAAGTAAAAAGTTATTACAATCCTATTACGACGTGAAAAGCTTATACACAGGAAGCGATAGTCCATATTGCGATAGTCAATAAGAGCGGGGGCGAGATGAAAATATAAAGCACAAAAACTAGGCAAGCGGTACTAAATGTGTGAAACATTTTTGATTGTGGTTTTTTGAGATTTTTCTAAAAATTGTAACTACTATATTCGACGTCCATTATTCTATACTTATTTTATAAGAAATTGCAAATAGCAAATATTTGATAAAATGCACCACTCCCACCAAGAAAAACTATTTTAGAGGCAGGCCTGATTTATAAAAAAAAGCGCAATAGGCTGAACTCCAATCGTGACAAAACTATAGGTTTTGTGCACCACAAACTGCCCTTTTTGGACAAAATATACCTAATAATTAATTATTGAATATTAATTTAAATTCAATAATAGAATGTGTCATGATGCTGATTGATCTACTTAACGATACTTGAATGCTTACTTTATTTTGTTTTTTTTTTTATATTAATGATCATTTCTAATTTAATGAAACTAATAGGATAAAAAACGAATTTACCGCATGAAATTTGTAGCGCCGCCGTTTCGGCGATGTTGCAACCGCCTTGGTCCAGGGTAGACTAAAGTACTGTCAACTGTCATATTAATATTGACATCCTGTAATAACGGTTACGATTGACAGTATGTACTTTAGTCTATCCTGGACAACGGAGGTTGCAACGTCGCAGAAACGTCGGGTGCTATAAACTTCACTTGTTAAATTCGTTTATCCTATTTATTTTGTCAAACAACCGTGATAAATCATACTAATGAATATTTATGTGTTTGATTAATTTGTTTAATTGGTAGGTACATAGGCATAAACGTACCGGATTTGCTATTATTGAATAGGACAAAAAGCATAACATTGTACTGAAATGATTTTTGCCAAATTAATGTTTATTTTTATTTAATATTACTTCCCCTTTCCTTTTACTTGTTGTTGATTATACTAAAAAGTATTTAATTATAGTTTGATTCTTTCTGAATCTGTAGTTTCTTTCTTCCAAAGGAGAATGCTATTATTTATATGAACCCTGGACCCACCCTTCAATAACAATAAAACATATGTCAAATAAAAGATATTTGTATGTATTATAATCTGTTTTGAATTAGTTGTTAGTAAAAGTTTATACGGCAAATCTGACGAACGCGATTTGTCGATAGTGGTTAGTTTTTCTTTGCGAGTCGCGTCATGACCTAGACGTTGGCTAACATATGTGCTATTGCCTACGTCTCTTTCGCTCTTTCCCATATTTTTTTTTACATGTCACAGTGGAGCCGACTCGCTTCCACCTTAGCGATGTGGCCTAGCATTGGCCAATTTATTGGACAACGTGTTGGCCAATGCTGGGTCACATCTCTAAGTTGGAAGCGAGTCGGCACCAATGTACCGATGTGACATCAATGTGAAAATGTACGGGAAAGAGCAAGCGGGACTTAGGTAGTAATAAGCACATAATTGGCTAAAGTTTACAGCGGACATGGCGCTCCTCGCCAAGTAAAACTCACCACTATCCACGAATCGCGTTCGTCATCTATTGTCATATATAACTTTTTACCCACAACAAATTCAGAACAGCTAGCATATATGTAATTATAATGCATAAAAAGATCTTCCATATGACATATGGCTTATTGTTATTGGAGGGTGGGCCCAAATCGTGGCATTGTTTTTTATATGAGACAATTATACGCCATTGTCGAATAATAGGCACTATTATTCTCTATTCGACAATGGATAGATCTGTATTTTTACGGTTTTTTCAGGCGCGATATATCGATCAGGCAACCACTTAGCGCTGGCAGACAGGCATATTTCTCATCAGGGACCAAGATTGAACCAAGATTCAGACATTAATCTTATCGATTTTTTCCTTTAACGACAACGATAACAAATTTTCGGGTGCCATATCTTAACAAATCTGCATTGGTATACATTTGAAGATGTCTACTTCAACGGGCCAACCCGTCACCCCAGGAAATTTTAACGATAATGATCGTTCTGTCCCCCGTGGGGTGAGCGTAGAGGACTTTGGGACTATACAAATCTACCGTCCAGCAGTCACGAACCCGCCAGAGTCCAACGCCTTATGGAGAGGCACTAAGAAGGTAACCCACAGGACCATCTGCCACCTGGCTTCCAGTTTTCTCAGGATATCGCCGTTTAAAATTAACCTTCAGGATTCCTCTCGACTGGTTACGGGACCGGAGTCGCTTGCGCGGCCTCTACCTGTTGTATTACAGCGCTAATTCAATATGAATTTATCGCGGACCTGAGCGTTCTTTGCCCGCAATGCCACTTGGGATCGGGTGGCCCATAGGTCGTTTCAAGAGTGGCATGACAACAGGTCAACGTCCACCCCCGATTCCATAGTCTCCACACTCCTTCAGTAATTAGTCAGAGTGCACAACCGATAAGCTGACGCCGCACGGTGCGCAAACTGCCCAGTAGCGCCGGGGAGCAATCCCCAGGGGAAGCCAATCCACTAGTCGTGAGGCCTGAGGCGCGAAAGTCCTTCCTGGGGTAGTCCCTCACACGAGAAGGCTACTGATTAAGAGCTGAATCGTGAGTTGAGCTGACCCGAAAACACATTGGATCTTATGGCGCAAGCTGCACGAAACCATTCGCTACCAAACTGCATTGGTATACAGATTGCATAGCACAACCACTTACAACAGCAGACCGACATATTTGACATCGGGTAACTAATACTAATTCAGCTATTTACCTTATCGTTACCAGATTATTTTTATGACCTCCAAGACTATGCGCACTTGGATACTCTGATAAATTATTAGTATAAATGTCCCCATTAGGAAACTGCAGCAAATTAATTAGAAATACAAAGCCATTGAATTATTTACTTAAATCTCCCGGTCCCGTCTTCGCGATGTGTGTTCTGGCACATCTCTAGCTCTCTAATTCGTTAACTGACTAAGTTATGCAAATTAATAATGTTAGTCGAAACATTGCCGAGCTCCGTGTTTCCCGCTAAAGTTTGTATTAATCACTGCGACGACCGTCTGTCTGTCTCTTTCATTGTTACGCTTTGAATTAACCACCTGTTAGCGAAAGGAGGAATGTTTGCTGGATTATTCGAAATCATTTATTTTTGGTCGCGATCTCGTGTATTTTGATAACAGGAGACCAGAAATAATGAAGAAATAATAATCGTCTTTTCCAAACTTTAATAAAAAATAGGAAATTTAATTTTTTTAAATATTACAGTAGAAATTGGATACAACAAAACTTGAAGGGACGGTGTGCTTAGGGAAGTTATAACTTATGGGGATGAATATATTAGAACATTTCGATTACAAATCTTAGCAACGTCTTTGCAAGCGCTACTTCATCGAATCTGCATAGCACGCGAAACAAATTGAATTTTTTTCACTTCAAATGCGGTTGAGTAAGGTTCGTAATAACTTTTTTTGTCGGTAGATCGTAGTTCATAGCTTATCTTCATAATAATCATACATGCCACTTTTTAATACATAGTAATGACACAATACATATCCAAAGACGGACTGCGGCAGCGATCATCACCTTCTGGCTGCTCAGATTAGGAATAGATTCATGGTTGTTCGACAGAAGAGTAACAGACTACGGAGCCTAAGCAACGCAGCCTTACTCCCGCTGTGAGCCAGAAATTAAAACACACACACCTGGACCCGTTTGAGTCGCCCAATGAACAATAGGAAAGGGGAAGGCCATCACTTTGGTCTCAGCAAAAGAGGCGTCACCCTTGAATCCTAGCTTTTTGGCCGCACCTGCCTGAATGTCAAAGGAAACATGGTCTACTGTCCTGTAAAAAAGGACTGCGAGGAAATCCGGTTTATCTACGGACAGGCAAAAATATAGGGAACTCCACATTGAAGTACAAAAACTCTGTCGCCGCGATAGAGAGATGCAGCTTAATAAGATCTGCGAAAAAATAGAGGACAATTTCAATACGAATTAATACGATACACACCAAGACACGTTTCAACACGTCAAGATTCTTGTAAAGGATTTCAAAACAAAAACTGGATATTGGTAGACGACTAAGTAGTTAACTTAACGGACAAAGAGCAGATTCTCCGAAGCTGGCGTACTTATTGCCAAGAACTATATCGTGACCCAGAACATAACGAGGTCCATGAACACAGGATGGACAAATGTCCGGAACGTGAACCTCATATACTTCTGAAGAAAGTCCGTGCAGCTATCTCGCACTTAAAGCCCAAAGCATGTGCCCGCGCTTAAAGCCTAAAGTTACGGGCCAACACCTGAGGAACCTAGGTGATGATGGTGTTCGTGTTATACACAATATATGCCAGAAGGTGTGGAGATCTGGATGGTGGTCTGAAAATTGGATCGAATCCATCTTGGTCCCATTGCATAAGAAAGGCTCGACTCGCAAATATGAAAATTACAGTACAATCTCGCTTACCTTTCACGGTAGCAAGATTCTCCTCAGCATTCTAAGCAAGAGGCTGGAGTGCTTCATAGACCCAGACATTTCGATTGAGCAAGCCGGTTTCGTAAGAGGACGTGGCACGCGTGAGCAAATCTTCAATATACGCCAACTTATAGACAAATGCAGTGAGTTTAATATTCCAATGGCTCTCTGTTTCATCGACTATGCCTAATCGTTTGTCTGCGTGGACTGGGGAAAGATGTTTGAGGTTATGCGCGATATGGGGATCCCAAACCAACGTATATTCCTCATACAGAATCTGCACTTGGAAGGCGCTTCGAGAGTAAAGTTGGAAGATGATCTTTCGAATTCCTTCAAAGCAGAGACAGGTGTCAGACAAAGGTACATCATACTCGTATATCCGAAACTCTTCAATTTGATCGGTGAACATAATTATAATGAGAAAAGATCTGGATGAATGAAAGAGTAGAATTCGCATTAGAGATCTAAGGATCAATAACCTAAGATTCGCCGATGACACGACCATCATAGGTGCCGATGAAAAATAGTTGACGACCCTATTACGCAGAGTGTAGAAGGAAAGCAAGGAGTATGGACTGCACATGGACCGCAGCAAGACCAAACTCATTTGTAGACTGGGTTGGAACCATTCAACCCACCAACGAGCTGAGTGACCTTCAAGCTGTGAAAGACTTTGTCTATCTGGGCTCCATGATATGCAACGACGGAAACTGCGAAGGAGGTCCTAAGCAGAAGCTAGATGGCAAGGTCGGCCATGAGTAAGCTAGAAATGCTGTGGGAGAATCTGGGTGTTAGTAAGCGGACTAAGGTTAGGCTGGTAGGAGCTCCGATTTTCTAGATCTTTCTCTATGCATCGGAGACATGCATCTTCTTTTATTAAACTACTAATGATTAATATTATTATGAACATTATACAATTATGATGGTATGGTGTGTTTGTGTAGTCGTTTTTGTTCATTTTAGTTCCAAGTGTAGGAACTTTCATCAATTCGTTTAGCTATAATAATAAATGGCGCCACGCTAGGCGCCATGTACAATCATGCATTTGTTGGTTATTTCAAATAGTATATAATATGTAGCAGGCGATATGTAGTCTCACAGTTTTCTACAACCGTTCATATTTTTCGTGTTTCATTCGTATTTCTTTTCCTTTTTATTACATTTTAATAGCGTTTGCAGATAACATAATATGTCCATTATGATATGTCCATTAAAAGCGATTTTATTTTGTTCTAAGAGTTGTGTTACTGGCTCTGTCAGTGATTGAAACTGTCACAAAATATAATGTCACTTTTAACGATGTCATCATAAGTAGATATTTTGAGAAAACATCTGGAACATTAGATATGCGTATTAAAAGTGATTTTATTTTGGTCAAAGAGATGAGTTAATTGCTCCGATCATAATTCAAAATCTCACAAAATAAGACGTTACTTTTAAAAATGACATCATAAACAGATGTTTTAAGAAAATGTTTGAAACAAATCGTTTTCGACTAAGACAATGGTAAACTGTAGCAGTGGGCAGTGAGTGACTCAGTATATGTCGATTTTATTTTTTCAGCTGACAAATGGTTTGCCGGTCTGTTCGCTTCGTATCGAGCTTCATTAATAACAGCCGAGAAAAGAACCTGCAAAAGGTCATGTTGTAGGTGACAGGGTGACAAATGAATGGCTGTTTGTTCACGTAGCTGCCAAAGCTTTTCACCTGATAAACAATTAATCAAAACTGTAAGAACCGGCGCAAATTATCTGTAAAGCGGTTCCGTTAACGCGAAACACAGTATGCAAGTATTTTGATGCTCATTATTTGGTTGATATGTTACAGCAACAAATGTTGATATTTATTTATTTATTTATTTATTTAAGAATTAATTACTATAAAACATTGATTTGCTTACAAAAATAACAGGAACCGAATGGCAAAACCTTAACCTTTCGCTTATTTGATTCTGTCGCCCAACTGGGACTAGCCCGTTCTAGTGTGGACAGGACTCTAATATTACAATCAAGTTTGCTTGATTGCTTGATTGCTTACAAATGTACAAGTGTTAGTAAAAAGCTAATAACACTAAATTGTCCTAAAGTGTGGTCTTCAAAAAAATAATATTAATAATAAAAATAATTTTAAAAAAATAAAAATAATATAATAAATAAAATGCAATTCCATTATATAATTGGCAATAATATAGAATTCGATTAAATAATATTAATAAAGTTATATGTGAGAAAAGAAAGAAACAGTCATTAATATTTAATATATGTTAAGTAATATAGGATTTAATATAAAAATACCTAGTCAAAAAAATTACAATTCATTGTCAAAATAATATATAACAACAAAATCAAATAATTTTTGGTAGTTAGTTCAATGTTAAAATATACTCAACATACATGTTTAAAAATATGTTAATAATTTGTGCACCTAAGTTTTATTAAATTATTATTTTTAACATTTGATGTATGGTTAGACTGTCATGATTCGATAACCATTTCTTTAATTTCTTTTTGAATTCCCTAAATGTCAAAATCATTTTTATTTCCAAATTGATCAGATTGTAAAATCTCGGCGCAATGAAAGAGTCTTTGTCTAAATGATGTTTTTATTCTTGGGTATTATTAAGCTATTCTCTATAACTTGTCTCGTAAATATGTTGACCGATTTAGAAAGTGCATGGTATATATAGATAAAAGTTGCCAGCATAACACCAATAAATAGGCTGGTTTGAAATAAAATATCTAGTATAAGGTGTTTGAATATGTAAATGAACATTTCAAAATTATATTTGTATACATGATGACTGGATAAATATGAGCCAGTGATAGTAGTTACTATGTATTCTTAAATACTCTGTATTCATAATACAACACAGTATGAAAAAGATTTTTTCCAGGAAAAAAAAGGTTTTTCATAAAAAGAATTTCTATTCTTATTGGGCATTTGTTATGAAAGAAAAACGTTTTTTTATAATTAACTTTCTGATTACCAGTAACACATGTCAATAGGGGGATGTTATCATGAAACTTACAATACTTAGGCGTTATCCTCGAAAACAAACATTCTTGCAAGGAGCATATCTCACTCGTTACAGAAAAGCTATTAAAATATTAGGGTTTTCTCGAAGAATATGTCAACCCTACTCCTCCTTTGCTTGCATTAAAAATCATTTAAAGTCCATATTTTATATGAAGAGTGTCTCGGAGTACGCCGCGATATTTGGAATCAGCAGTACGAGGGACCGTCAAAAAATGTTATATTACAAACTGTTTAAAGCCATATACGAGTAAAAATAATAATGGCAGGCACAGCTAATACATATTTTTAATAATAATAATAATAATAATGCTTTATTTAAGAGAAAGTAATACAAAAATTATGTCTTAAAAACTACCCAACTAGGTTAATGCCCGTACTAGGGTAGATTATTTTCTTTTAAATTAAGATGCGCACGTAATTTTATACTGCAATTATAGAACTATGGTGATATATGTTATTATGTTAAAAAAAACAGAAACAGATTTTATTTTGTTTATTTAAAATAAGGTTCATTTGTTTGCATCTTGTCGAAGTGTGTTGGCGAAAACATATTTTTTTTTGCGCGGTAATTAAATATCTTTGCACGAAAATTTTTCTGCGGGGCGAGTATTTCAAGACTTGGAAAATACTTACATTAGAGGTTGATGCTTCTCCATATTTTACAATTTCACGTTGGTATGCTGAGTTGGAAGGACTTCATCTAACTATGACCCTCGCTCGGGTCGCGCTACAACGGCAGTCACTGAAGAAATGATCACTGAAAGTCACTGAAAGAGTGAAAAAAAATATTTTGGCGGATCGTCGTGTCATGGCCCGTTTTAATGCTGACGAAAGAAGTTAACTACAAAGCCTACAATGAAACATGTACATTTTTGTAAAACCAATACAGCCATCTGAGAGTCTCCGATAATCAGTTTAGAAACTGGTCGCTTCGTTTTTTTTGGAAAGGAGGTGTATTCCCACTCCATGGACGACCGCTGACCGCTGGCAATACGCGAAGAAAACTATGCCCTTTCGTGGAGGACCGTTGTAAAAGTTTGTAGACTTGCCTAATGCGCAACTTTCGACATCTTTCTGCGACATGCTGACGAGACATTACAATCTCTGAGTAAACCTCTACCAGCTGCCGGGGAATTTCAGCCGCGCTTACATGTTTCGCCCACAGCAATCGACTATCCGAGCGGATTTCTTCGCGAGACCAGTTTTCCAAACAAGTCGCCATTTCTGTTAACCCTCAACAAGACTTTGGGCGCAGGTAGGTAAAACTCTTCACATTTAGCGACCGCATATATTTGATTTACCGCACGTACCGTAGTCATTTCTTGGAAATTGTAGGTTGGAAGAATAGTTCCCAGAATTAAATATATTTTTTTTATAAATAACTATTTTTTAAATATAGCACACTGAATTAGCTATTCCAGAGCAAACAATTTAGTCACATATATGATAGATTTGTAAAAGTCCAATTTCACTACTAGTTAAAACTAAACATGTGAAACTGACTATAAATAATATGTAGCAATTCAGCAATATTTACAGCCTTCCAGGTCGATATTGGTTAGATATGTTTGGCACAATTAATTAATTGATCGGATTAATCTTTATTAAGTAAGTATTAACCCATAAATTATATCCTGATAAGCATTAAACTTTTATAATTTCAGACCGCAATGGGAAAGGTCCACGCACGCGAATGAATAATCAAATATTGTAACTCACTGTCAGCGGAATACTAACTCTGCGGTCGCAATAACTTCCCGACCCATAAAATTTTACTGGACGTACGTTATTAAAAGGGGAACGTTTATTCAATTATTTAGCACTCACTGAATCCGTACAGATTGAGCATGGGAGGTAGAAACAGGTAATGGAAAAGCCACCCAGTAAAACATACTTATCATTTAATTAAAAAGAGAGTGCTGGAATTAGAAAATGTTACGATGTTAGGAAATAATTTTTAACTTATAATATAATGTTATTACATACGAAATGTATGTATATATATATATATATATATATATATATATATATATATATATATATATATATATATATATATATATATATATATATATATATATATATATATATATATATATATATATATATATATATATATATATATATATATATATATATATATATATATATATATATATATATATATATATATATATATATATATATATATATATATATATATATATATATATATATATATATATATATATATATATATATATATATATATATATATATATATATATATATATATATATATATATATATATGTAATGAGGTGCGGTCTCCTCGGACAACCTCTAAATGTCGCTGGTGAAGGATTGCAGGATTCCAGGTAAACGCCTTGTTGTGGTGGTGGCACAGATTTATTGTCGATTTGGTACAATATGGTCACGCGAGCGAAATATAATTATTAAACAAAGCAGGTTTGCGGTGGCGACGATATCGACCGTCCGCTCCGATCGTATGGTAATCTAACGTCTGAGTGGCGGCGTTCGAGAGTCTTCCCTTCACTCGTTGGTTGCGTTCAGCGGCATCGCTCGATGTAAAGTTGTCACGCTAGAACGGTTTAGGCTAAGTACGAAACAATATATATATATATATATATATATATATATATATATATATATATATATATATATATATATATATATATATATATATATATATATATATATATATATATATATATATATATATATATATATATATATATATATATATATATATATAT
>OX155953.1:6790424-6887924 GCA_944548615.1 Micropterix aruncella | reverse complement strand
GAAAGTTGCAGGAGAGACTCTATAAATTTTTAATTGAAAATAAAATACTCTCAGACGATCAGTTCGGTTTTAGGAAAGGTTTAGGGACAACAGACGCTATAGCTGCCTTAACAGAATGTATAGTTGAAACGGTGGATAAAGGAGACAAGTGTCTAAGAGTTTTCCTTGACCTTGCAAAGGCTTTTGACTCCGTTCCTCATAATATATTATTATGCAAACTGAGCAGTGTTGGAATTAACTATACAAATCTTAAATGGTTTGATAGTTACCTATCCAACAGGGTACAAAGTGTCATCATCCAGGGCCTCCAGAGTAAAAGCCAGCATATCACGTATGGTGTGCCACAGGGTACTGTTTTGGGACCCATTTTATTCTTCGTCTACAAAAATGACCTTTGTCAGTTACCAGTAGGTAAAATCATCACATATGCCGATGACACTCTTATACTATTCAAGGGTTCAAACTGGGATTACACATTTTAAAAAGCAAACGAGAGCATGGAAATTGTTAAAAATTGGCTAGAAAACTTTATGTTGACACTTAATGTTGGCAAAACGAAATACATGCCATTTAGTATAACCACCAGAGGTCAACCCACTACTAATAAAACTATTGTAATACACGAATGCGATAGCGTAGAGTCTTGTAACTGTCAGCCTCTACAAAGAAAAATATCTTGGAAATATCTAGGAATCACTCTAGATTGCTTTCTCCGTTGGGACTCTCATATACATAACGTGGCTACGAAGGTGCGAATCCTTGGATATGTTTTCGAAGAACTGAGAAATATTCTGGATTCCAAAACACTAAAAACTGTTTATTATGCTTTATGTGAATCGCTTATTACTTACGGCATAATTGGATGGGGTGGTTGTGGTAAAACCCTGCTAGAGCCATTGCAAGTTGCGCAGAAATTTATATTACAAAATTATTCTACGTAGACCATATCGCCCTCCCACTAATGAACTTTATAAGGAAGCTAAAGTTCTTGATTGTAGGCACCTTTTTCTATAAACTTCCCTCTTAAGGCTATTTTTGGACAATAACTCAAATTTAGGAATAATTCACAACCGGCGACAAACGAGACAAGTTGTAAAATAGCTTAATAATACCCAGAAGGAAAACATCATTTGGACAAAGACATTACTCTTTCATTGCGCCGAGATTTTACAATTTGATCAATATGAAAATAAAAATGAATTTGACATTTAGGGAATTCAAAAATAAATTAAAGAAATGGTTATCGAATCATGACAGACTAACCATACATCAAATGTTAGAAATAATAGTATAATAAAACTTAGGTGCACAAATTATTAACATATTTTTAAACATGTATGTTGAGTATATTTTAACATTGAACTAACTACCAAAAAATATTTGACTTTGACAATGAATATACTTTTTTGACTAGGTATTCTTATATTAAAATCCTTTTCAAGATCTTGGATGGCGTCGCTCCCAATTATCTTACCGGCAGATTTACTGCACTATCGGCTCATGAACGCCCTCTGAGATCAAAAAACAACCCGCTACTCTCTATCCCTAGTCACAGCACTGACTTCTTCTCATTCTCTTTCACCGTGCATGGAGCCCGTCTTTGGAATGCTTTACCGAAAAATGTGAGAACCGCGCCAAGCATAACAACTTTTAAAAACAGACTCAGAGAGCATTTGAAATCCTCCAGATAAATTCCCTTTCCCCTCCCATTCCCCTCCTTTTAAAACTTTAGCGTCCTTATAGGTGTTAGATTATTTTGATGTAGCAAATCTGTGCCCACAAAGAGTAAAGTAAATACTTCTTTCTATCCTCCTCTATTTTATTTGTCATACTCTTTATATAGGTTAAGTTATGTAGTCTACTCGCAAATAATATTCTTACAATAGTAAAGGTTAGCTCTAAAATATTGCCTGCAGGCAATAAGCTCGCCTTTTCTTAAGAATAAAGAGTTTTATTATTATTATTATTATTATTATATTACTTAACATATATTAAATATTAATGACTGTTTCTTTCTTTTCTCACATAAAACTTTATTTATATTACCTAATCGAATTTTATATTATATTTATTGCCGAGTATATAATAGAATTGCATTTTATTTATTATATTATCTTTGAAAAAAAAAATTTATTATTATTTTTTTTAATTATTCTGAAGACCACATTTTACGGCAATTTAGTGTTATTAGCTTTTTACTAAAACTTGTACATTTGTAAGCAATCAAGCAATCAAGCAATATTGGAGTCCTGTCCACCCTAGAACGGGCTAGTCCCAGTTGGGTGACAGAAACAAATAAGCAAAAGGTTAACGTTTTGCCATTCGGTTCCTGTTATTTTTGTAAGCTAATCAATGTTTTATAGTAATTAAATCTTAAATAAATAAAAACAAATAAATTTTAACTCATTAATGACTTATGGACTACTATTTTGGGGAAATGCCGCAACCAGTAAAAGAATCTTTATTTTGCAAAAGAGAGCACTGCACAGCATGTTTCAGGTAACGACTAAGACCTCATGCAAAGAATATTTCAGTAAGGCAAGGGTAATTACTATGTATTTGGCGTTCATATACCAGTGTTTAATATATGCTAGACAGCACCTCGCTGAAACTGCAATTAATGCAGACATTTACTCGCATAATACCCGCGGTAGCTAACTTTTATGCGTACCCCGAATATGACTGGCAAAAGTACAGAAAAGCTATTTATACCTTAGCATTAAATTCTATAATTTACTCCCTACAAAATTTAAACAGCTGGAGGATATCAAATTAAAAAAAACCTCAAGGAGATGCTGATAGGCCACCCTTTCTATAATCTGGCCGAATTTGAGGGCCATGATTTCTCAAATATTGTACCCCTTTAAAGTACTTTAAAAAGTAGAGCCTTATTGTCTGATTATTTTATATGGTCTTATATCTGTACTTTTAGTTTAAAATGCATAACGTAGCTTTAATTTGATTATTTAACATTTTACTGACAATTTGAATATTACGATGTATAATTTTACTATGTATCTTTTCGAATTACTAACTGCTTCAAATATTAGGCTTCAATTTTGATTTTGATTATTTATATTTATAGTTTGACAATCTAGTAGTTAATTATTGACTACCTATGTATGTTCAGTAAAGAGTAGTAACGAGACTGACTACCTAAGCCAATTATTTTGACACGTCCAAGAGCGGTTTTTAGCCGTCAATTGGGCACTACGAAAATGTAATGTAATGTAATGTATACGTATCTATCCCCCAGTTACTCGCCTGATAAACACGAGATGCATTCCCATATCCGATTTGGTGTGTCCTATTTTGCCATCTAGGTGGCTTTTATTATAAATTTTCGTCTTCAAGCTTTATTATCCTAAAGAATGATTGAAATAATATGTATATTAACAGATATTAATTTATCACACTGTTCTTTTTTAAATATGTGTATATTATTTGCAGTCGTATTCTATTCCCCTTTTGAATATTCGCCCCTGCCATCTTTGAAAAATCTCAGCAGTGACAAGCGGCTCAGATGCTCGCTTCCCTCATCGGCTTATCACTTTTTCTTGATTTCCTTTGTTGCGCGTTCGGCAGAAAACAGGAGTTTTACAACCTCATTAGCGTTCCGTCTTCCCCTTGAGTGGCGACAAGGTAGTGCGAGAGCTCATCACGGCCGTTTTTCTAGGCGGTTTTTCGTGTCACGCTTGTGGCACCTGTAGTCACCCATGTTACGAGGGTCGACAGCAACGGTATTTTATTTGCTAGTGTTTTGCGTCAAGCGACGGTAATTTATTTTACAAGCTTATATTTAACGTCACAAGTTTATCAATAGCTATGGTGTATTCTTTTAGGTAAAAATGTTGTAACGACAGTTTTGACCTCTTCTACGTAATAATATACTAATAATAAGTGTTATGTGCATGTTACAATTACTTGATTTTTTAAAATAATTAAATAAAATAAGAAGTAAAATCATTTATGTTACAATCTTTAAAGAAAAAACCTATTAATTAATATAAAAAACACGGGCGGCATAATATTTCTACAAAGACTGCACATAAGGTCAATTCTCAGACAAAAAGCTTGATATTAAGGAGGAGGAGAAAAGAGTAAAGAATAATAATAAACGAATAATCACATAATATTTCAATAAATAGGTACTTAAAGAAAGAATAGAGTAATACATCAATTAGTCGTCAACTGAAAGAGCTCTATTAAAGGATTTTTAACCCTAAAAGCCTTATCTACTCCTTAGAGGCGTACACGATGTCGAAAATTCTGTATCTTTTCTGCTGGGTTAAGTTGGCGCTAGGATTTTCAAAATCAGGTAAAGCTAGTGTACGTAAAGTGTACAAAAATCGCAAACAGTAAGAGAAACTACCCTGAAAGCTTGACTTCTTGTGCCTGTGAACGATGGTAAAATGACTATGTGCTCTTGTAAGATGCGCTTGTAAGATCAACAAATAGAGTTGTCAACTACAACGGGTGAACCCGTCACCTCAAGAAGTTTTAACGATTGGTCGTTCTATCTCCCGTGAAGTGAACGCAGAAGACTTGGACAAAACAGTCCACCGTCAAGCTCTGCCACATGCCCGTAAGAGGCCAATGCCTTATCCGCAAGATAACCAGGTATGTTACCCAGCGTGCTTACACTTACGCGGTCTTTACATTACATTACATTACATTTTCGTCGTGTCCAATTGACGGCTAAAGACCGCTCTTGGACGTGTCAAAATAATTGGCTTAGGTAGTCAGTCTCGTTACTACTCTTTACTGAACATACATAGGTAGTCAATAATTAACTACTAGATTGACAAACTATAAATATAAATAATCAAAATCAAAATTGAAGCCTAATATTTGAAGCAGTTAGTAATTCGAAAAGATATATAGTAAAATTATTCATCGTAATATTCAAATTGTCAGTAAAATGTTAAATAATCAAATTAAAGCTACGTTATGCAATTTAAACTAAAAGTACAGATATAAGACCATATAAAATAATCAGATAATAAGGCTCTTCTTTTTAAGTAATTTAAATGGGCACAATATTTGAAAAATCATGGCCCTCAAATTCGGCCAGATTATAGAAAAAGTGGCCTATCAGCATCTCCTTGATGGGTTTTTTTTTAATTTTATGTACTCCAGCTGTTTAAATTTTGTAGGGAGTAGATTATAGAATTTAATGCTAAGGTACAAGTAGCTTTTCTGTACTTTTGCCAGTCGTATTCGGGGTACGCATAAAAGGGAGCTACCGCGGATATGATGCGAGTGAATGTCTGCATTAATTGGTGTTTCTGCTATGTGCTGTCTAGCATACATTAAACACTGGTATATGAACGCCGAATACATAATCATTACCCTTGCCTTGATGAAATATTATTTGCATGAGGTCCTAGTCGTTACCTGATACATGCTGCGCAGTGCTCTCTTTTGCAAAAGAAAGATTCATTTACTGGTTGCAGCATTTCCCCAAAATAGTAGTCCATAAGTCATTAATGAGTTAAAATACGCAAAGTATACTGATTTGGCTGCCGCAAAACCACAAAGACTTCTGATTTTTTTAATAGAGTATATCGAGCTACATAGCTTACTAGCTAATTGTTGGATGTGCGCATTCTATTGTAATTTACTGTCAATTCTTAATCCTAGAAAATTTATATCTTCTGTGATATCGATTTCAAAATAGTCGTGTAATTCATTTAAATAGTCAACATTGGCAGTTCTTAAGCGAAAAGGAATTATTTTAGATTTTGTAATATTTAGAGGTAAATCATTAGAATTAAACCAAATCAAGAGTTGATCAATCGTATACCTAATTCTATTTATTAATGATTCCTTATTTTTGTCACAGAAAATAAAAGATGTGTCATCTGCAAACAGTGTAATGTCTTAATTCTCGGATGATACACATCCCGTCAAGTCATTGGTGTACACTAAAAATAAAAATGGACCTAGAATGGAACCTTGAGGTACACCCTTTGTTACCAGAATCGGTTGGCTTCTTGGTCCATTTACTTCTGTTATTTGATACCTATTTTGTAGGTATGATTGAATTAGATTTAGCCCTTTGTCTCTGATACCATAGTATTCTAATTTATACAGTAGAATATTGTGGTTAACGCAGTCAAATGCTTTGACAGGTCACAAAATAGACCAATAACTGTTTTTGAACTATCCAGCCCATTCAATAACTCATGCAGTAGTTTCGATGTAACATTAACAGTCGATAATCCTGCCCGAAAACCAAACTGTTTACTGTTAATAATGTCGTGAGTGTCGAAAAATTTTGTAATGTGATTCAATATTAACTTTTCAAAAACTTTGCTAAAGGCCGGTCTCTCGACTGGTTACGAGTTCGAGGTCGCTTGTGCGGTCCTCTTCCTTACGAAGCAGTGGAACGTTGTAAACCGAATCTATCGCGGACCACGGCATCCTTTGCCCGGCTGTATCACCCGGTATCGAGTAGCCGATGGTCGTTTCAAAAGCAGTCGCCGTAAGATCGATCACCAACCCCGCTCTATAGGAAACAGTACTGCTTCCAGACTCTCCCGACTGTTAGTCAGAATGCACAATCGATTGGCCTACGCCGCAAGGTGCGCAGACCGTCCAGGAGCGCCAGAAGTTTGACTCCTGAGGGAAACTAGCCCTAAGGCCAGAGTCCTACCCGGGCTTGCGGTTCATGCGTGGAGGGCGCCGGATGGGTGTTGATCCTTGAGTGTGACCAACTTTGAACAAAATGGGTCTCGGAGAAAACTCAGCAAGGGCCCATTAGTTCCAATGCGCATCAACAGACTAGCACATCCTAGAGTAAATGTACTTCTTTGAATGCAACTATCATTAACACGTAGGAGGCTAGATTGATTTTCCCCCGCTGCCTCATGTGTAGTAAATATGCCTGCTTCAGAAATGGAGAGACCTAATGTCGAGGAGTTATAGAGAAACAAACTCAAAATCACAGGCATTTTTAAGTCTTTGCAGTCACCGCTAGGTTTTCTTATACAGACATGGGGCATTATCATTCAGTGCCCGGCGTCCGTCCCGAACGGTCGCCTGCTCCGCTCCGCCGCCCGCGCTGAATACTGCCGCCGCGAGTCGACCGTCGAGCGCCGTCTCCGGTCCTCGCCGTGAATTTCGTGCCGTCGAGTTTCCCCGGTTCGAAATGCAGTCTGCTGCCAACATCGCCGAAGCTGCTGCTTGACACCGCCCACCAGTGACTAGGGGCCGGGACATGCCGCTTATTCCGCCTGCGACGCCAAGGAAACGCGTGAGAAATCCCGATTCCCCTGATGCCGAGCCACAGAGAGACCCGCAACGCCGTCGGGCTGACTCCTTCTACGACAGCGACCTCTTTAACACCCCGGTGCCTTCGGATGACGAAGATGCACCGACCTACGCCAAAGCGGCCAGGAGGAGCCCGACACCGAGCGCCAACGGAGCCGCGCCTGTGCCACTGCCGCGCTCGACGATGAGTTCCGCGCCGCAACACCTGAACTCGGAGCCGCTCCCCCAGCCAATCGTCGTGGATAAGCTGGACAGGTGGCCTGACTACCTGAAGGCCATCCGGGCCAGGCTGGGCCGCGCTCCTATCGTGTCGCCGATTGGAGGAGGGGGCGGACTTCGCTTTCGTCCGGCCGAGTCCGCCGAATACCGAGTCATTCAGGAATATTTAAATAGCCTGGGAGGCTCGGTAGCATGGCACACATACACGACGCCCACCAGCAAGGATGCGAAAATTGCCATCCGCGGCCTGCCTGCCAATACCACACAGGAGGGGGCCATCTTCGGGCTGGCTGACCACGGCATCGAGGCCAGCTACGTCAGAATGATACACGGCGGGCGGCGAGCACTATTCTACGCCGTCATCCGCAAGAACGAGCGCTGGCGGGAGGTGTTCTCCATCGCGGAGATTCACTTCCTGCAGGTTACCGTGGAGGCCTGGAGGGGCAGAAATGGCCCCAAGCAGTGCCACCGGTGCCAGCGCATCCGCCACAGCAGACACAACTGCCACCGACGACAAGTGTGCGCGTGCTGTGGCAAAGAACACGCAGCCAAAGATTGCCCGAGGCCGAAAACCGCCCGGGCGACCTGTGGAAACTGCGGAGAGGATCATCCTGCGAACAACAGGAGATGCCGCATCTTACTGGCGGAAATCCGCCAAACTTCGCGGAAGCAGCAGGGCGTCCCGCACGCAGTGGTCGTCGCCGCCCCGCCGCGAGCTACTACGACTCAGTCTACAGAAGGCAAACTCCAGCTCGTTGTCTCCCCGCAACGCAACGCGCCCCTATCTTGGAGACAGAAGCCAGCGCCGCCGGCCGCTCCGCAGCAACCAGCTGTGGAAAAAAGTCAAAACGGCGGCGTCGGTCGAAGCCACTGCAGCAGCAGCCATTCAGGCCCCATCCACCGCAGGAGGAGAAGATGGAGGTCGAAGCGACCGCCCCACCCTCTTGCTCCCAGCCAGTGAGAGCAGCCACAGAGTCCGCCACCACACAAACGGACGAAGAGTGGCCGACCACACCGCCCCCACAACCCCAGCCTGAAGAGCCGGTGTACCTAGATGAAATGCGTTTTCTCGAGGAAGACGAGCAGGTAATGATTACGGCGTCCCAGTTGCTGGACCTGATTCACGAGTGCCAAATCGGCACTAAAGAGGAAAATATTATGCTCATTAATATTTTCCTCAAAACGGACCTACCACGACGTGCCTCGAAGAAAGGAGCGTAACATTGTTCTACACTAAGAATCCTGCCTCAGGGTGAACAGCCCTGAGACGCCATATGCTCGAAAGCCGGGCCAATGGACCCGGCTCACACGAAGCGCCACCCAACAGCACGAGAAGTGGAAGAAGTCACAGGCCTATATACAGGGCCTGTCGACCGATATTCGAGAGTGGGGCATTGTTCAATAACAAGATGCGACGCTGACGCTCAGAGAATCCCCATTTGTGTATAAGGCCCCGAGACGACAGAAAACTCAATCAACTCTTTTCTTAATATGATCCTCAAATCTAAGATTTAGGTCTAAGTAAATACCAAGTTTTCGGGCTGAAGAATCTAATCGACGAAGAATTTACTAAAATATTAGGGACTCCAGAGCTGGCGATTTTAATTTTCGATGAATTGGTTATAAAAGTCATTTAACAAGATTTGGTGGCATTAATTTGTAACCCCTGCCGATTTGACAATTCAGACAACTTTTCTAAATCTGTATTGATTTTGATGAAACCCGAACCATAATCAAAATAATCAACGTTATGCATAAGATGGGTATCATCCGCACATGAGGGATAATCACAGTGCATATAATTATATTTAATATCCCAGTATTTATTTGTTTTTTTTTAATTATTTGTTTTTAATTTATTATTATTTTTATTATTTTATTATATTCTTTTTATTTATTCATTTTTTTTTATATTTATCTCACGGGAGCACCAGTTTAAACGTCACAAAGAGAAGAAAATAAATGACGACCTGATGGGTCCTTAATAACCCTTTCCAACATTCCCCATGTTTCGATTTTCAAATTCTCGATTTTCTCCCATCAATTTTAAATTTAATTTATTGTATCAACATGTCAGCCACTAAGGGCGACTTGCACCAAGCTCGGTTAATATAGATAACCGTGTTTAAAGAGTCTTACCACAGTTAAATACTCGAAACTGCTTGCAATGTGCTCTGTTAAGCTAACTGCAGTTATATTTCCTAACCGAGCCCTGGTTCGCTTTGTTTGGTTATCGCACTCGTAAAATGTTTCCGATATGTCAGATGTCGATGAGGAAAGGCGCGAAGCAAGACATGAACGAAAGCGTTTGGCAGTTTGACAGCTGATGAGCTGAGAACCTTTCGTCCGCCATTTTGAACTGTGCTGTGATTGGCTTAGGCGAGCGATCTTGATTTCAGTTGTGTCTAGGGTCATATTCTGACACTCAAAAATGGCCCATGCAGACTCCGACCGGCGTTAGTTAATCGGAACATCCAAATAGTTGGTGCAAGCTGACATAATGTAACGGGCTGTAATATTGTTTATCGTGTTTAGCTAACTACGGTTAGCAGAATTTAACAGACCGGTTGGTGCCAGTCACCCTAAGGAGATTAAGAAACAACTTGCAAAAAAATAAATAAGGGCATTATTAACAGGATAAAAAAACTTTGTTGTGTTCAATGCTAGCATTAATAATACTGGAGTTATGAAGTATTAAATGTTTAGACTATATATTTTTTAATTAATAACCCACCGACAATGTCGAAAAGTGGCCTAAGCAATTGTAGGCAATGTCCTCATAATTCTAATCCACAATTATATTTTTTTTCTAGGAGCAGTATTAACGGCAGTATTTATGACTATTTAAAGTTTGTAAGGCAGCCATTAAAAAATATGGCGGATATATCTCATCTTCTTTAAAATTATTGGAATTAGGATGAATTATTTTTAGTGTGTGTGTATGTCTATCGAGTCTGTACACACTGAGTTACAGTGTGTACAGATTCGATAGCATACACACATACACACGCACACACACACACAGCCTAAAAGACGGATGCATCCTTTTCGTAGTCGGTAGTAGTAGTAACTCGGAAGCTAGCGATGCACAATTCCGAGACTTTTTACGCCGCCGTTCGTCCTAAGGTTCTTCGTATAGGTCATCAGTTTTTACGAGACGTTTCATGAATCGAGATCTTTGATTAAAAAATCCCGGAATCGCACATAGCTAGACTTAAGCCCAGCTGGCCGTGTTTGTATAACACAATCGGCCCGCTAATTGGTAATTGGTAAGCTGGTCATAATTGGTCTTGTAGTTTCTGAGATACAGTGGGTACAGACCCGCAGACGCACACACATGGACGGACAGACCGCCCGACGTATCCGTCCGTCGTCGGTAGAAGTAGTAACTTGGTTGGTAGCTAGCGATGCACGATTCCGAGACGTTTTAATTTTTATGCCGCCCCGCGACGGGTGTGCGAGATCTCGATGTTAGTCTCGGTGTCGGTCGAAAGGTCTCGAGTTGCCACGAGACCTTTTGAATCGAGATCTTCGATTAAAAGGTTCCAGATTCGCGCATCGCTGGACTGAAGACCAGCCGGCCGTGTGTGTAGAATTTACGGAAGGGAGTGACAGAGCAGACGCGCCTCGTCTCGCTCGCGGCCGGCCACGGACACTACGGTCGGCTCCCGGTCTATCTGAGTGGCGACGCTCTTCTACGCACCTCGCCTCAGCAATCTCCTGCTTTATTCGGAGGATGTTCGCCCGGGCAGATAATATAAATTGCCAGACGTCCTCACCGGCACCTCCGAGACAAACAAATTTATTACCATGTATAAGCGTCGATGTAAATTCGGTTAAGTAAGCTGGCGCGGGAGCTTGCAAAACAGGGAGGGGTCAAGGAGAAAGTGGCTTAGTATTTTTTTATCAAGGTGATCTTTGACGGCAGTGTTCGCTCCTAATTTTTGTGCTCGGTTGTGATTTTGACTTCGCTCGCGTTGATGTCCTACTTAAGTTAGATATTTTCTTGAGTTAAGATAACGTCCATATGGATTCAAAACTGAGTCTAAAGTAAAATGTAAAATACAAAATTCCGCTGAAACTTTCGCCCTAATTTTAAAAACTACACCGAATGCAATACAAAAAAAATATTTTTTTATGCCTTGATTTACATATATTATAGTAACCAAAAATTACTTTTGACGTAAAAACATCTTTAGAATCGATGCTTGGTAGGGGAGGCCATTGCCCCTAAATGAGCAAATAATTTATTTTCAAAATTTTCTAGCCATTATATCAAAACATTAAATATTATACTTTAAGACCAATCAATATACATGTTAAGAAATGACCTACAACAAAGTTATAGTCATTATTCTCAGAATTATAATATACTTTCTTTTTCATTCCAGCCTTAATAATAACGGAGCTATTAAGTATTCAATTTTCAGATTATAATATTTTTAATTCAAAGCCCCCTGAAGGTGTCGAAAAGTGACTTGAGCTATAGCCTTAGTCAATGTCCGTATAATTCTAAGTCGTGTTTATATATTTCTCTAGGACCTTTATAAATTTAAAAAGCCGCCATTTTAAAACAATATGGAGAATATCTCTCAATAGTTTTTGAAATTTCGGCATAAGCATGAACTATTTTCTTACGTAATTCTGTCTTTATTGGTCGTGTTGTTTCTGAGATAGAATGGGTACATAAGCACACACACAGATACACACACACACGGACACACATATACACACACACTCAGACATATTCCAGAAATCCCGTTTTTCGGCTTCCAGGATGCCAAAAATGGAGATCCGGTTAAAGCTTGAAATCAAAAGTTTTTCGAAAACAAGACTTTCCCTATTTACATAAGTCTAGTAACACGATGTATATTTATGGAAAAAAAACAATTAATCAATATACTATAAACGATGTACAAAATTTACAGCAAATATTAAAGACGCTGTGACCGAATATCATAAGGACATATTTCTCCAAGACCCTAAAGTGTAAGCCGTTTTTCACCGAGTCGGGAATCATGACGATATACTTGTGCTATATCCACCAAAATATTATGTTCGCTCGAAAGCATATATCGGAGGTCCGGGCGAATAGCGATATCCATCAACACAATACCAGAAATAAATTTAATCTACATCTTAGTCGGCACCGGCTTAGCAAGGTCCGCAACAGGTTTCTTCGCCAAAGCCTGTCCTATTATAACAAAGTCCCAACGCATATCATAGAGAACTAATTCAAACATTCATATTTAATGGCTTAGTCAAGAATCCAGTATATTACTCAAGATATTTGGATAATGCTGATTACATATTTCAAGAGCATCCCAATATAAAATAATGGAAAATTCCTGATAATTAACTGCCAAAGAGCGTAATTTTAATTTTTATTGATGACGGCCATATTGCTAGATTTTTTAAATTAATATTTTTTTTTATATTTTTAGTATACGATTATCTATTCTCATGACTATTATATTATTTCCTTGGTAATTATGGCTACAGATCAGCAATTTTCATTATTAGATTTTTTTCTATTTATTAATGGTTTTCAAACCGATTATACATTATTAAAATTAATTTATATTGTCACAACTATCACGATAGTTAACATAATACTCCTTAATTAATTACATCACTTACAATTTTAGACGCAATGACGCATCCAAGTTTAGGAAAGCCTACCTACTGGAGCAGAACTAAATTGAATTGAATTAAATGATGGAATATGATGCCTTTCCGGTTGATTGGTCGCTTTTCTCGAATTGCCGCATCGACTCTAGTCAATTGGTCATAGTATTTGTCCGTTGTAATGGATTCGCAACGTTGGTTAATGTAAATAATTACTCTGCAATCTCACCAAACACAGAGCAACACTACCATAAGATGCAGGCCAGCTTTAGCGACGGGTTCTGCACACTCAACAGGTTTTTTCCATCTTTATTACGCTATACGTTATTGTAAAGTATCCACTTCTCAGGGAGGAGACGTGGCACCCAAATATCGAGCTCAGGAATGTATCCAAGTTTTTTTAAATGGCGAAAATCAGTTGAATTTTCGATATGTAATCTTTCAGAAATTTCGTCAGTGTCTATGGGTTTTCTTCTACTATCGAACACAACGTCGTCATCAATACCACAAGGTCGTCGATAGCAAGGCTGTTCTTCCAAATCACCATTTTGTCATCTGCCAAACCACATTTTAATGGTCCGGAGAGCAGGAGCATGGTCGAAATAAGCACACATCATGTTTTTTTATGCAGTCCCAACACTCGCGCTTTTCCTGAATTAATGACGTAATGCATCTCATCGGACACAAATGCACATAATCAATGTATTAAAATGTAATATCTGACTTGATGAGGACACAATACTGTCAACATTTCAGTGCATTCAACGTAACGAATCATAAACACCAAATAGCTGCCATAAAGTAAGTTGACGTCATCTACGAAAATCATACATGAACTTATGTAATCATGTGATATGTCACTTCATAAAGATGAAATTTAGGAAAGTTTATAATACCTTGTATCAACCAGGTTTTTTATATTATTACCTCTAACTGTAATTATTCTTAATAAAAGATCTAGTTGAGAATATTTTTGAATGATGCTAGTGATATAATAGATGAAAATATAGCCCAAAATGTTGAAAAAAATAGAAACGAGATTTTTTTCTGCTTTGGAAGACAAAAGTTCTAAAAGCATGTAAACGATTCCGTTCAATCACCAAGTATAAAGGGAGTTTGCGGTGTTATCAGAAAAAATCCAATATCCGTAATGTTTTCACACTGGAGGCGTAATGACCGCAATTTAACTGAGAAGACAAAGATTTATCTGTACGAACGGCGCGTTCAAGTTTCTTATCCAGCCTACATCAGCATTTACAATAATGGCAACACTGGATAAGCCTTGTTAAAAATAAGCATAAAATGTGTATAGCGTTTTATAAGACATTCACAGAGAATGACATTTATAGCAGAAACAAAATTAGTTTTTAAATCGGTATTGCGATCCGTCTTTAAAGCAGCAGCGACAACTGCAACTGTAACTAATTATTACTAACATATATATCTAATAATGAAATAATTTTAACTCTGAGCCTTTTAGTGCCATTTGTTTCAGTATTCGAATTTGAATATTTTCCACTTTCCTAACGTATGTTCGAAATGTATGTCCCCATCTGGATGCCTTATCCTAGTATTGAATTTACATGTGAAAAGTATATAATTTTCATAATAGTATGAGGTAATCTTATTATAAGGGATTTCAGGTGAAAGAAAAGTTTTAAAAAATACCTGAGTTTTCCACACAATAGAAGTATGTGATTTTCCCAATTAAAGTTTTTGTCAAGTATTAAGCCCAGGTATTTATGTGTACTCACAACCTCTAGACTATTGTGAGAGCAGTTGAGATGTGATACGTTATCGTGAATGCACGTATACGAGTGTGTTTTAATAGCTATCTCGCCCCTTTTTTATAAGGAGTACAATACCTTTGTCTTCGTATGATTAATAACGAGGTCGTTGTCATGGTACCAGCGCAACTGTTGTAGGAATTATTGGTTCATGATTGTGTTTGCAGTATTTACATCATCATGCTCAACCACTATCGCTGTCGTCAGCGAACTGGTACACTTTTGATTTATTAAATATATCCGATATCGTGTTGCAATATATTAAATAAAACATAGGTCCCAATACGAAGCCCTGTGGCGTATTACCCTCTGTTATCCTAACATTATTACCAATCGAGTCCCCTATTTTTACAGCCATTTCTCTCTTGCTCAAGTAACTGTGCAGTAACTCCTTGTATCTGCCTCTTATACCTACATCGTCAAGGGTCCACAAGAATATTATTACGTGTTTTATGTCATTCAGGCACTTATTTACGTGGTTTGTAAAATTAGATAGTAGTTGATCGGTATTCTTATTTTTTTGGAACCCGTATTGGCTTTCATTGATAATATTAATTGTCGTTATCTATGTCTGCAATTTGCCTGCGATGAGATTTTGTTAATACTTGACAAAATGCTGATGGGTCTATAATTGTTGTAATCCTTGTGATTACCGCCTTTATATACAGGTCTTATTAAAGTTACCTTTGAAAACTTTCGATATAATCCTGTATCTAAGCACAGATTAAGAAGTTTATTAATAATAGGACTAATCTTTTTGTTAATTAATTTTACATCTCTTACTCTCATTTTATCTAATCCAGGTGATTTATTGGTATCTTAACCGGCTATAATTTTCTCATTATCTTCTGACTTACTTTTCGGAATATACATAGTTCTGTCTATTGGCTTAGTTGAATTTACATCTACAGATAAAGTCTCAGTATACAGCTCAGAAAAATTTTAAAGGAACACGCTAAATATTGCGTTTGAGAAGCTGATTATGGATTTAAATAGAAGAAGCCAAGTCTATGAGACATATCGCAAGAAATTATTTTTTTTAATGGATTTGCAAGGTTAAAATATGGAAAACATAGATCTGGAAAGTGTACGTAATATTGTTGAATATTATTTAGATGACGTAGAAGAGCATTTAAATCTTACTTACTACAGCCTAAGCCAGAGTCTTATATCTCTTGCAGTGAAATTGTTATGCTAATTAATAAAGGAAACTAGTCGTAAATATTTTTCCAAATTGCTATACTTTCTTTAACATTTTTTTAACATTGCCAATCACTAACTGTGACGCGGAGCGCTCTTTCTGCAGGATGTCGTACGTAAAAAAACAAATATAGACAACAATACAAACTATCGACTAAATCATTTATCACTTCTTTCCATAAATTGCACGATTTAACAATGGACTTACAATGTGACGTTGCTTATAATTTATATACATATGTAATAACAATTCAATCAACAGGTCAAATTAACTAATTGACGAAATGGTAAGTAATCCCCCCACAAACTCACGGTCCGCCCCTGTACAGTCAGATTCTTCTTCAAATCTTGGCATTGTGGATCTTGAGAGCACAGTTTCCCTGACGTAGCCATCTCTGTTTTTTGGTCCGCACAATTTTCTGCTGACTCTGTGACAAGTTTGACGGATCTTTTATCAGCATAGCAAAATGGCATGGAAAACTAAAAAAAACACATTCAGGTCACGAGGTCACACTTTAAATTTAATTTGATAATGTATTTTTCGTATTATTTCGTATAGCTAATAAAAAGTTGGCTAACGTACGGATGAAATATTATTCTTATTCCTCCGTTTGTATGGCAGCCTTCCGATCCATTTCAAGTGCAGTAGAACCATAAATCTTATAGACATCAGACATGAATTCTAGACATTTGATATATCGATGACAGACAGGCACACATACAGAGAGACATACATATGATTCTTGAATTTCGGGTTCTTATTGTTCTCGAAAGTTGAAAATAATAATTTTCAGTGACATCTATTTTTGTTTTTTTTAGGCAAATGCAAGATGCTTTGCTCCAGACTTGTATTGCGAGTGTCGGTTCTTTACATTATAGAACCTTTATATACCTATATATGCTATAGTGCCAACTTTCTAACCATAGCCATAATCTCGTGCAACGTTGTACGAGGTTCGATTATAGGTAGGTATAGGCTCGTACTGTTACGATAACTTTAGTATAATTACCTACATGAAGCGATGAGAATATTACAAACTAACTAGAATAGAATAGAATAGAAATTTCACCCCTTGGGAGGCCACGGTCTTTCACTTCGATCAAGCCGGGATAACACACTCGCCATTCCGTTTCATCACTCTTCTGTGTACATACACTATTTACGGTCCATTCTGCTCGTTTATGGAATCAGCTCCCTTACTCTTACAGGCATGCACCTTCATTGCTCACTTTGAAAAAGTTGTTGAAGAAACATTTATTTTCACACTGCCACTAGCCACATACCTCATCCTGTCCTCTAGCTTATCTTTCCCGGGGCAAACTTAGCATAAGTTATTAACATGTATTTGCATTAGTTTTAAATTTAACTTTATTACTTCTGTGTGTATTATAAGGTGATAATTAGTTTATCAAATGGTCGACTGTAAGATATCGCTACAGCGATAAGTCCGTTAATTGTGCATAAATTGTCCTTTTTTTATAAAATCAGTATAATATTCATTAAGTATTGTTTTTATAACACAATAAAGTTATTTTATTCTAGTCTATTCAAACTGAATCTATTTTTCTACTACAAAGAAAATTTCAATCCGTGTTTTACAGTATTTTAAGGTTCGAGTCGAGTAATAATGGGATGTAGGAGGGGTGGGGTGGGAGGTGAGAAGTGGAGCGTGCGAGCGACTTGGGCGTGTGGGGGGGGGGGGGGCACACGCCCAAGTCTAAAAGAATTAATTAGACAGCTGTGGTCGAAACAATTCGAGGATTACGATGGCGAAGTTTTTGTAATGGAAGCTGAAACATGTTACAATATAGGTAATTTACTCTTATAAATACTCGTATATATATAGCAAAAATTTTACAATAAAACATTGTCGTGCGAGTGGCTTACTGATATGAAATCAATTCTAGTTTATTGTCTTCAAAACCTTACATACAGTTGTTTAGACATTAATACGCAATATTATATAATTTGATTTCAAAATCCATAGTACAAAACCAGTGATAACCGAATCGATATAATATTTTAGTAGATAGCCGCCTATATTAAAATAATGTTAAAAACCCATACTAACTACTATTTTCTTTACATTTTCAAGTGCAAAATATCAATTGAATTGTTATGAAATAGAATATAATATCTCTATAAATACAAAATACAATTGATTATCCTGGGGGGGGGGGGGGATAAAATATTGGTGATATTATAATAGTCAATAAAATGGTATAAATTTCAAGCTAAATGAAGAAACTTTATGAAACTTTATACGTTCATGAAGATATTCGCAAAGTCTCATATTTGATTAATGTTGGTGTATTTTAAGTATCTTTGGTGTCGACTTAGCGCGACGATTACTGCTGCAAACACATCAGCATAACAGAGTCGACATAATTCGGGAAACTCAAATAGGACATGTAGGTTTATATAAGGAACTTTGCCTCTTTACAAATGTTTGATGATCGTTAGTGTATCTCAATCGTTCCTTAGTTGTGCGGATTGTGAAACGATGCATACTTTCCCCAAGCCTTCTCATTTTCTGTTCTCGTACAAATACACCCATTTAAAAAAACATCGAAAAAGTTTGTTTGTTTGTTTATACTCTTTATTGTGAAATGTCACAGACTGAACATCTAAAGGTCCCTGGTTTCGGCACCATGTTATAAATTGAAACTCACACTAGTAATCACTTCTTATTTATTGCACTATACGTAATTTATCTCGTTATGTTTCCCGTATTGATTTTGTTCTCTTCTCTTGTTCTCGATTATAAATAATTCCACGAAGTCACTAGGGTGAATTGATTCCGCCTTCAGACATCACGTCCCAATAATGCGCTCAGCGCCATCTGTTGTCATTTCAGTCAACTACTCTATACATCGGTATTTTACACAGGCGGATTTTATGTCATATGACAATCTCTTACAACCAACCCTACTATGACGTGTTATATGTATGTGTGCGTGTAACATGTCTGTAAGTGTGTGTTTTGTTATTGCATTCGATCGACAGAATTGAAAATGCAATTCCGTTAATTTGATCCCAACGGAAAATGGTGACCCAGCCGGGAATCGAACCCGGGACCTTACAATATAAGATCAGGCGACCTAACCACTATGCCACCGGGCCGTTGTCAAAAGTCAATTAAAGTGATATTTAAGAACGCTAATTCTAAAACGAAGTCGCCTGAAGGGGAGAGGGGAGGCTAGGTGAACCCCTATTCCTAGCTTCATAGCTTGTGTGAAATAATGAAGAATCTTTTAGGTAAAAATATTTTATAATACAATATATTTTGTCCTACATCCTCCCAGAAGTTGGTCGAATTCAAAAAAAAATTTAACTGCATTTGCTGTACGAATCAAGTGGACGCTTTTAAACTTCTGAAAGGAAAGTTGTCGTTCAAGAAATAGCATTTACGGAGAAGGGGAATACGATTACGACGTCACAAAATCGCAAAGGCGCAGACACTCTCTTAATTAAGGAGCATTATATGAAAAGATATTTTCCTCTGAAAGATCGTCATTAAATAAATGATAATAATTCTCGATCTTTAGAACTCGATAGATTGTGGGATGAGAAAGAATTTCTAAAAGTATCTTATGTTTCTTTTACCCACCTAATAAGTTGTTGCATAGCTAAATAATCCGCATTCATACACATACACCTCTGACTATCAATAGACACACATCATAGGAATCATCTCCTGGTGCAATGCCCTGACGAGAGAGTCGGGTAGCAAACTTGTTTATTTATCATCACAAATAGATCGCAGCTAAACATAAACCGACAAATGAAAACGCAATCTCTTTGATGGAACCTTGAAGAAGTTGCGGCGGCCAGGGCAGATCTGAAAACATAGGAGGGACTCCGGTCAGCGCGGAAATAAGAGCACGACGAAATTTCCACCTACGGCTCTCCTGACCCATTCTTCAAGGAATATGTCGCTCACAAAATACAACACGAAATGATAACCGAGACTAGCTTAATTTAATTTAATTATATTTATAACGCTATAAAGTATAAACCGTGCTGGAGTGATGCCCGTACTAAAGTAGACTTTCAGGGTTTTTTAAAATAGAAAAATGTTGGTAAGTGTAACATAATGATTTTTTTTTATATTTGGTGCCTCTATATTTACATAAAAAAATTAATATACTTCAGATTTTATTAATAATGTAAGCCACATATTATAAATACATATTTTTATTAAAAATCAATGTATATTTCAGATATTTTAAATAATATAATCTATACTAATATTACAAAGAGGAAAAGTTTGTGAGTTTGTGAGGTAGTAATCTCTGAGTCTACTAAACTGATTTTGAAAAATATTTTACCAATAGAAAGCCACGTTGTTTGTGAGTGTCATAGGCTATATATTAATCCGAAAAATGAAAAGACTTTTTCGTGGTAGTCGGATTTGCAAAGTCGCAGAAAAAACGGTCGAATGAAAACGTATCTTACGAACGCTGCTTTAACGATGAGAGATATATGATTGAGTTCTAGAGAAAAGTTGTAGAACTTGGTAAAGCCTACAAAAAAGTCAGCGACAGCATATGTCTAAATTTTATGTTTAAGTCACAAAAAGTAGTTTTTTTATATTAAGAAAATAATTTAAATCGTTAGGTCATGTTTATTGGTCATATTATCAACAATTATGAATCCTTATCAAAATAAGTAAATGTATCATCTCAAGTATTTAAAACAAAGGATTTTCCCCTCTTACTGCATATAATTTCCCTTTTACTGCATATAATATTTAAAGAGATAATACGACATAGGTATGGAACCGCGACCTTATCACTGGTTGGAACTCCTGAAAGACAATATATTTTGATACATTACATATAATATAGTATATATGAGAAGTTTTGAACAATTAAAATAAACATTACTTATTCAATCATAATCCTTTCATTCACTCATTTGAAACCCGGTAATATAGCCAAATTGTCATGCAAATACATATGCAGTAAAAATATAACCCTCCTTTTGGCAGTCAGGAAATAAATCATAGCACTCAGTACTAACCGAACCACACTCATAATTTCATCACAAGTAATAATGTTTACCGCCCAACGAAGTAGGCACGGATCAGCTACTATACATATATAATAATAATCAATATTCTTTTAAATAATTAATATTTATAGATAATTATAAAAATACACACATACATATAAACATACATATATACATACACATTTACATGAATATTTAAGTAGATTAATGTGTGTACAATAGGTATGTATTCTTACATACTCTTACATAAACTTTTATATTTATCGCAAACTTTTATATTTATAGCTACCTCTCAAAAAAACATTTTTTTAAATAATTCTATCTCTACATTATACAAACCAAGCTAACTAATAAAACCATTCTTTTATGCACTTTTCGAATGAATAAATAATATTAAAATAAAAATAAATAGAAAATTAGCAACGTACGAGTAGTTGTTATTATTGGCCTTAATATGCTTATTTTGCGTCATATTTGCAATGAAACTTCTTAGTGTTATGAGCAGGGTGAATCATCAATGATCATCTTTCTTCTCTTCAAACTACGGCTGCCAACATAACCAGGTCAAAAGAATAGCAACTTACCAACCGCAATAAGTATAAAAAATATCACTTTAAATTTAGTAATTTAATAATATTTAAAAATTATGATAAAAATAAGCGAACTTTATTACATATAAACGGTTCTCATAATAAAGGTTTCTAACGCATAATCATCTCTCGAAAAGGTATGTAAGATGTCAAAGAAGTTTGAAACCATGTTTTTTTTATTCTTTGTGTAAAATGAAGGTCTGCAAATTTGATACTTTGTTACAATGCTTTATTGTAGCTTTAAAGTGTTTCTGTCGGTGGAAAATCTATCATTTAATTATGTGGACAGATCGTTTTTTGCCATATATCGATAAATTTATCGAGATATGCCTTGTAAAGCCTAACATTTTAGATACATACAAGGATACGAAGAGTGTCAGTTACAACGGGCGAACCCGTCACCCCAGGGAGTTATAATGACATCGAGCTATTCTGTCTCCTGTGAAGTGAACGTAAAATACCTACTTTGCAGGCGATACAATCAACAGTTAAGCTGCGCAGACGGCCCGTTAGAGTCAAACGCCTTACAGCCACTGGGAAGAGGATCCAGAGGGCAAACCTCGCTCACTTACTACCAGATTTGGAGAGATATCTCCATTCTCCAGTCTAGTCATAGATTCAAAGATTCGAGGTCACTTGCGCTGCTTCTGCCTGATTATTAGCAGTAATTTACTTTGAATTTATCGCGGACCGAAGCGCTCTTTGCCCAACATCACACGGGATCAGGTGGCCAATGGATAGTTTGAAGGATAGATGAAATAATGTCAATAACTACCCCCACTGCTTAGGAAACGTACATTTTCAGACTCCTCCGGTTATTCGCTGGAGTGCACGGCTGATTGGCCGGTGCGGAAACTGCCCAGTTCCGCCCGAGGTGTTGACCTAAGAATTCACAGACTGGCCATCAATCATATATGGATACAAGCAAACGTATCTTATTTGTTTTAAAAAGGTTGTGTTTCATTTGACTAACGCAGATGACAAGACAGTCAAAGAGCATTACCGAACCCGTTGTATTATAAATTATTTCTATGTTTTTGAAGAATTTCACATTCTTACTATCTTTAGCGTTTACCTCGCCGCAAACTATTATTTAGAGCAAATAGTTTTACGCGATAGTTGCAAATGATAAGTATTTTATAAAGAAATCCTAAAATTGTTGTGACAGTGTCAAGACGAGGTACTCAGAAAATTAATTCCAATTCATAGTTTTGTTCCGGTTATACTAAGTCGTCATTTTTACATTTAATTATTATTATGTCACGCGTAGGCGTTATCCAATTTAGCATCCATTTTAACACATTATAATTAGAGAGTTCAGCGAAGCTCACAGTCTATTTGAACATATATTTTATTGAAGCTCAACTTGGATTTAATATTAAATTATACATAATTATATCTACTTCTTCACATGTATGCTGCATACGTATTGAAAGCGTATATGTACTCATGACATGAGAGTATTAAATTGCCGCTGAAAATCAGATTAAAGTACCACGTCGAAGCAGCTTCTCTGCCTAATTGGGTCAACACCTCGCCTCCATGTTCGTGAATACGTTGATACAGTAAATATGGCGATGCTACTGCAAAATATATAATACTATGGCCATTAACATTAACTAACTATATTTCCGATTCGTTATTGCCGCGCGTTATGCATGCATACAATGTATGCTTTAACGATATTGAAATATTTAACCATCAAAATAGTCGATCCTTTGTTAAGGAGGTAAGAGAAAAGCTGATTATCAGATCGGATTGAATTAGCATGCACAGACAAGCACTCACAAGCACATTCGCACTACAGATACACACACCCACACACACATACATACACGCACACACACACACTAACACCCACACACACACACACACACAAACATAAACGCTCTCCATCACACAAACACACACCAACACCCATGCACTCGCACATAGCGATTTTAACTGTTGGTTTTAAATTTTTTGTTTTTTTTTGTATTGTATTGTTTAGCATATTTTGTAATCCTTATATAGCAAATAATTTAAAACATCATTGGCTTTACTATTGTTATATACTATGCTTATACGTTATTTTTTATGCTGTATGTTTTTAACAAAAAATAAAATAAAAATAAAAAAATAATGCTTCGTTGCCAATCGCTAAACACGAAGACACATTTGCCGTTTATTCGACTACACCAGTAACTAGACGACTATTTTGTATTTTGTGTGTTGACCGTGACATGATACCTTGGGAAAACCATATCTGAAGAATTTTAGTTTTATGATTTTTTTGAAAAATATAATCAATAATTTTAAAAAAGTTTTTAAGGGAATCCCTCGATAAGGAACTAATTTACAATTTGGAATCAAAAAAGATGGTCATTGCCTTGGACATTAAGGCTTTAAACTGATTTCGAAAACTTTCAGGTGCGATTACTCCTACAATGTAAGCGGTGAGTATGTTTGATTTTAATCTTATTAAATTGAGTGGTTAATTCTTTAGCGTCGAGCTAAGCCACATTTTTTATTAAGACCCTAAATTAATTACAATTAATTAAAACGCGAGGGTGCTCTGGACGTTACGCCACTGCGCAAAGATAGTTATTCTGTGCTAGCGCTGCGATAGAAAGTTTAGTATGCGCCTGGTCGCCGGCGCGAGCGGACGTGGAATCGTGCCTGACGCTTCGTCAACGCTGGATTTTTATTGGTCGAACCCTACGAAATTGACCCCGCCTATTTCTTTGCGTGTCCGCCTATTTCTGATATTTTTCTTAGGTCTCATGTCGCCCTTATTGGGTTTTATTAATATGAAGGATAATTATTATTAATAATAAGGATATTAGGATTACCAAGTTAACGCAGGCTTTATGACTAGTGAGGCGCTAAATTCACTAACACCAAGACCGTATTTCTTTTCCGAAATCATTACTCATTTGTATATACAGTATTCAAGTCGTTTCGTTATAGTAGGTTATATTGTTTTTTATATTTAATTTAGTTTAGTGGGAAATGTATAAAATAAAAGAATAAATAAACAATAAATTTCATCATAATATTGTACATTGGAGGGATATTGGTTGCTACAACGGGAGGATTAATTATCATACGGCAATCTCTTACAACCAACCTTACTATGAAGTGTTTATATGTTTGTGTGCGTGTAACATGTGTGTGACAGAATTTAAAATGCATTTCCATTAATTTTATCTCAATGGAAAATGGTGACCAAGGCAAAAATCATTACAATGTGAGATCAGGCGACCTAACCATTATGCCACTGGGCTTTGTTGGTTACCGCGTGTAAACATACGTTTGCCTCTACCTAAAACAAACATACTGTGCTGACATAACATCTTCATTTGAACATAAAATTTTATTTCAATCATTAACGACTGTATAGTTATTTTTATAATGTTTCTTCTTCTTCGTCGTTCCCTCATTACAGAGGATCGTTGCCACTAGACAACAGTTTGCCTACGAGGCTCCTCCACTTCGACCTGTCTTCTGCATGGCGGGTTGCAGATTGTATTGACCCTTTTGTAACTTCTTTGATGAGGTCGTTCCATCTGGCCGGTGATCTACCTCTGCTTCTTCTTCCGTCCACTTGACCCCCGGAAAGCATTTTCTCCAGATTCTCTGGGTTTCTCCTGGCAACATGACCGTAGAACTGCAGAGAGCCTCACTTGGATGCCGAGTTCTTCCAGGACACATTTGTTGGTTCGACTTGCTGTACATGGGATTCCTAGCATTTTATGCCAACACCACATCTCCAGTGCATCGATTTTGATGCGTATCCGAGCTTTCAAGGTCCATAACTCCTATGCATAGAGAAAGATCGAGAAAACCAGAGCTCGATATGTTTATAATGTTTATGACTCTGTTAATAACAAATAAATAAATACATATACTAATATAAACAATCCTCTATCTCTATCCAAAATTGTATTCATCCATTTTCCCAATTTTACTTACAGTTCAACATCTCTTTCACCCCCAATGTTTCTTCTCTTTTGTCTTAATGAATTCTTCTCCAGACATGTATACTTTCATTTTGACACGTACCTCGCTGACTCGACGCTTTCTTTGAGCTGTCAAGCGCCTTTACTTAGGTGGGCAAATGCCTTTGTTCGCCTTAATGAAGGCGTCTTCAGGGCCACGTGAGGGCGTTGAAAAATAGCCACCCTAGTCATCGATGGCACTATACAGGGTGGCTGTTATAGAGATGAGAGGTATTCTGTTTCACTTTCACTCTTGACATAAATATTCTACTCTGAATAATGGCATACTTCGAGGGTGGAAGGGGCATAGGAGGAGGGAGAGGGGAAGAGTTTGTCCATCTAGCATCCCATAAAATAAATCAGCTAACTACCTACTGACATTTCGAGGTTAGGTTGATATTATGATATGCAATGATATGCAGCTCAATATCGAGAAACGCCATTTTATATCATTTAGCCGGAGCAGAAATATATTAAAACACAACTACTCTATCAATAGCATTAAACTTAATAGAGTCGAGCACATCAGAGACTTAGGAGTTATCTTCGATGAAAAGTATTCATTTCATCACCATTTCAATAGGATTGTCGAAAAGGCAAGTAAACTTCTTCGTTTTGTCTTCAGGACAATGAAGCCATTTCGACATCCGAAATCTCTAATATCCGTCTATTCATCATTGATTAGATCGGTTCTAGAGTATGGATCAGTGATCTGGAATCCGCTTTACAGTGTTCACAGCGATAGAATTGAACGAGTCCAAAAGAAATTCACAGGTATGCTGTCGAACAAATGTGGCCTCAGAAACACTCTCAAAGGTTACGTAGAGCGGCTTTCTCACTTCAACATTATAGACTTAAACCACGTAGGACTATAACTGATATAACGTGTCTGCATAAGCTTTTGCACAATCGACTAGACAGCCCAGCTAGTCTAGAAAAAGTTCAATTTCGTGTGCCACCGCGACTAACGAGGAGCTCTCAAACATTTTCGGTTGTCGCTTGTAATAACAACATCGGGTCGAATAGACCTCTTACCAGAATGTGTCGCATTTTTGATAAATCGTGTAAAGGATTAGATATATTTTATGATTCCATTAATTTAAAAAAAAAACTCGATCATACCTAGCCTATCTCCTACTTCTTAAAATTTCACTAACTGCCATTCTAATGTACTGTATTATATGATTATTATATTATAACATACTATTGTATTATATCATTATGTTTAATAAATATTATTATCCAATTACTCAAACTTCAATTTTGCTCTAACCAAATAACCTTATTAACAACTTATTTAATTATTACTTTTCTAACCCTTATATTATTATTAGCTTATTATATTTTTTTTCTTCTATCAACGTGTTCATATTATTTCTGTTAATTTGTAACGCAAGCATTGCAAACTATTCATAGGATAGTAAATTTGTTTCGTTTGAATATGTTTTTAAAATACTAGTATCATATATATACTATCTGTAAGTTTGCTTTAAAATAAAATAAATAAATAAATAAAGAAATTATCAAATGTCAATCAGAATTATGATTCCATGGTGTGACATATTGCTTTTGTGTTCGATATTTTTTAAATAAAAGTCCTGTTTTTTTTAGTATAAAGTAATAAGCACCTTATTACCAATTATAAACAGAGGACATATCAATATCTTGTAGCTGACCTAATAACGGTGGTAGGTACATGTGCGCAAAGTGCAAACAAAAAAAAGGAGTAATAAATTTATAGTAAAAACACATTTTTAAAAATAAGCTTTTATTAAAATGCTCTGTACCATGCCAACTCCGGGTGCAGCAGCCATGTTATAGTGAAACTTAGAGCGAGCTATTATAATTGAATGCTATACAGAATTTCGTGTTTGAGCTGTTGACCGTTGAGGAGTCCCCTCGTTGAAAGCCAACCCTGGGTGCAGCAGCCTTATTGCGGTGAAAATTAGAACAAGCTATCATAATTAAATGCGAATACAAAATTTCGTTTATGTGCTTTTGACTGTTGAGGAGTCTCCTCGTCGGTAGCCAACCCTGAGTGCAGCAGCCATGTCATGGTGAAATTTAACACCGGCTATTATAATTCAAATTCAAATTCAAAATTCTTTATTTATCAATAATATTACATTAATTTTAAAAATTCAAAGCCATCCTAACTAGGCCTCGCCTGTACTAAGGTAAGCTTAATATAAAAAAAAGTATAGTGGTTTACGTAACTAGCTGTAATACATCTTTGTATATTAATATGGTACATTTGAGAAGTTAAAAATAGAATAAGAAAGCGTAATAATATTAAATTTAGGTACATACATATAAATATATACATACATATATAAATAAATATATACTTTATAGATAAATATAAAATAATACTATATAAATATACATATATCTCACAAATCGTGCACTATTTTAATATATATGTTATTAATGTCTCCGTTTCATGTCGACCCATAGTCAAAAGTGACTTAGTTAGGTTTTTCTTTACGCCGTGACTATTCCTAGATTTCAATCCTGCAGGTAAAACACTATTCATTTTGTTGAACAGTCGAGGAGCAATGTAAGAGAAGTGTTTTTGTGCAAAACTTGTTCTCTTTTTTTGGATTAAGTGCTGTCTGGTTGTTGTTACTCGTGTTCCTTTATGGTGTGATGAATATAGATGATAATTGTCATGATTATAGTAGTAGAGTAGGACTACCTTAGCGTATATTTGACGAACGTCAAGGACTTTTGATTCTGATTGACTTTTCTGATTTGACTTTCTGATTTGACTTTTGATTGATTGACAAGGAATTGAATGTATATACAAAATTGTGTGTCGGCGCTGTTGACAGTGGAAGAGTAGCCTCGTCGAGAGCCGATCCTGAGTGTAGAATCAGATATGCTCACCATAAAAATGCATTGTCATCGGAACTGAACCAACAAGTAAAATTTCAACTTCATAGAATAAAAGGAAGTGGTTCTAATTAAGCTTCCCGGCGGCTGAGCACCAACCGGGCGCGTCTCCAGGTGGCGGATAGGAGAACGCCCGAAGGGACCCCGGCTCGAGGGATGATACCCGAGGCCGGGTGCTCTTCGGGTAGTGGTGGCTAATACACTGTGTGTGGAAGGCCCCACCGCGGACCAACTCTCCAAGCCGATGTGTAAGCTACCGTGCTAATGGCTGCATGGCGCAGGGAGTGCTGCGTCTCTTACGGTGCCTCCCGGATACCGGGCGTCCTCCGGGTAGTATAAGCCAAGCCCCGGTCATACGCGGCTCTGTCCGGGTGATATCGCACTACCGCGGAACTCGTGGGAACAAAATGGATCAAATAAACAGTACACCACCAAAAATAAACTTAATTGAAGCACTCCAGGGGGTGGCTTTGTCTCAAAGCGAACCACAGGAGGCACCCAACGCTGGGGCGGGCCCATCAAAAAGCCCACCCAAAACCCGCATCAGATATAACGGCGCCGCAAGGCGTCGCTACAAAAAACTGATGAGAGAGGGGCTAACTGCTAACCCCCGAGCCTCCAGTGCTAACTCTAAGCCGGAGGACGGGACTGCAGAGGCCCCTGGGGCTCCTAAACGCCCCAGACAAGGGCCAAACACCCCAAGCCCCTCCCATCAGGCGACAGGGAAAAGACCGAAAGTCTCCGACCAAGGTTCTTACGCCCAGGCCACAAAAGGACTCCTCAGGCTAGCCCTCATAATAAGGGGCTACCCTGACAAAAAACTTGAAGCCGGCGACATAGAAGCCATCCGGGACAAGATTGTGGACGCCATCATGGAAATTCCTGTTGGCACTAAAACACCATCCTTTACCGGCAGCTGGGAGAGGGACGGTGCAATCGTCTTCTCGTGCGCAGATGAGGAGACGGGGAACTGGCTCAGAAGCCTTTCCACGGACTTACTCGTCCAAGGTGAATCCGTGTGTGTGCTGCCGGTCGATGAGCTGCCCAAACGCCATCGAGTGGTGGTCCACGTGGAGGAGCCCAAGTACACTGTCGAGAAAGTACTTCTACTCCTCGACAGGCAAAACCCAGGTCTGAAGACCGATGGGTGGGCCGTCGCTAGGGGGAGCACGAAGAAGGATGCCTCGAGCGTCCACTTCGCCTGTCTGGTGAGCGACTCCTCATTGGCCACTCTCAGGGCCTGCAACTTCCGACCCTACTGTGGGCTAGCACGGGCATCCGTAAGGCTGCTCGATAATAAGCCTAGGAAGGAGTCGGACGCAGTGGAGGGAACGGAAGGAGGTACAGCAAAATGAACCTCCTAAAAGTCCCCATAATCCAGATCAACTTGCACCACAGCAAAAGCGCCTCGGCGATATTAACCAGGAGCATGGCTGTGGCGCAGACAAATATAGCACTAATCCAAGAACCTTGGATTGTTAGGGATACTATAAGTGGATTAGGAGGTTGCGGAACCATTCATAAGGCCCAACCGACTCGGAAACTCAGGACCTGCGTGGTCACTAAGGGCGTCACAGCCACTTTTCTGCCACAACTCAGCGGCGATGACCTAACGGTCGTTTTAACAAAAATCAACTTGACAGGAGACAGAACGGTGGATCTACTCATTGGGTCAGCATACATGCCTTATGACTCCACTGACCTGCCACCGCAAGAAGATATAACCAACCTAGTGACATATGCGAAACAACGCGGGCTCCAACTCCTTCTGGGTTGCGATGCGAACTCCCACCACGTGTGCTGGGGTAGTTCCAACATAAACCCGAGGGGGGTAAGCCTGCATGACTTTATCCTAGGCAATGAACTCACGATCCTCAACAGAGGAACAGAACCTACCTTCATAGACTCAAGAAGACAGGAGGTACTGGACATCACGATCTGCACAAAAGAAGTGGCCGACCTGGTTCAAGACTGGAGGGTCTCAGATGAACCCTCAGGCTCGGACCATAGGCAGATCCATCTAACGCATCGGCACTCATTGGAAATTCAGTGGGCTCGCAACCCTAGAAATACCAACTGGGAAGGATTCGATAGGGACCTGGCTATCAAGCTCACCACGGTTCCGAATCGATTCCACACCAAAGAGCAACTAGAAACAGCTGCACTATCACTGTCTAATGCCGTTATAGACGCCTACGAGCAGAATTGCCCTTTGAAACAAAAAAACCTCTCAAAAAAGGTCCCATGGTGGAACCCAGAGCTGACCAAGCTCAGGCTTACGCTGAGAAGGTGTTTCAATAGGGCGAGAAATCACAACACTAACTCGCAACATCTTTGGGAGGAATACAAAAACGCCCGAAACGAATACAACAAGGCCATTGTTAAAGCCAAACGAAGAAGCTGGAGGGACTTTTGTGAGAGCGTGGAAACAGCTTCCGAAGCCTCCAGGCTCAACAAGATCCTCAGCTCTAACAACCGCCCCCAGCTGGGATGCCTTAAACGACCAGAGGGGGGACACACAAGCGTCACCAAGGAAACCTTGAAGCTCCTAATGGAAACACACTTTCCGGGCTTCCAGGAATCCTCACACCCAATTGCCGCAGGGTAGAACTCCAAGAGGCTCCACAAGCCCAGGGAGTGGGCCCTTGCAGCCAAGATAGTTAATCCAAAAGCAGTAGAATGGGCCGTGAGCACCTTCGACCCCTACAAATCACCTGGACCGGATGGAATATACCCAGTCCTACTACAAAAAGGGTTAAGCCAACTGCTGGGCCCTCTAACAAAGGTACTCAGAGCGAGCATAGCCCTCAGACACGTCCCTCATGCCTGGAGCAGCGCAAGAGTCACGTTCATTCCAAAGGCAGGCAGGAACGGCCACATCTTTGCCAAAGACTACAGACCCATTAGCCTCACCTCCTTTCTCCTGAAATCACTGGAGGGACTAGTTGACGGCTACCTGAAAAACAACCACCTAGCTCTTCAACCGCTTGCGGATGCTCAGTATGCCTACAGGGAGGGCAGATCTACGGACACTGCCCTACATCACCTGGTGAGCACAATAGAGACACAGTTAGCGGCGAAAGGTTACGCTCTGGGAGTATTCCTGGACATCGAAGGAGCATTTGACACCACATCATATGCAACTATAAAAAACGCTATGCACAGACGAGGAATACCAGAGACCATTATTGACTGGACATTGAGTATGCTATCAAATAGGAATCTGACCGTCTATCAAGGCGACACCTCCATCACGGGAATCCCTGCTAAGGGCTGTCCACAGGGTGGAGTCATCTCCCCCCTCTTGTGGAGCATCGTTGTAGACGAACTCCTAATAGATCTACAAAACCTAGGCCTCTCTGTCTACGGCTACGCTGATGACGTGGCCATAGTAGTCAGAGGAAACTTCCTATCAATACTTAAGGAGCTCATGGACAAAGCACTCAAGACCACCCAAGACTGGTGCCAGGCCAGAGGTCTATCCGCTAATCCAAGCAAGACTAAGGCCATGATTTTCACCAGAAAATACAAACCCGAACCCGTTGAGTGTCTCAAGCTCTGGGATAAGGAGATAGAATACGCTACAGTAGTTAAATACCTTGGAGTCTATCTAGACCCAAAGCTCAATTGGAAGCACCACCTCGAGCGCAAGAGAACAACCTTCTATGCCTCGTTGTGGACGTGCAAAAGAGTCATGGGAAAAACCTGGGGGTTCAAACCCAGGGTCGCCTTATGGCTCTACAGGGCAGTACTGCTGCCTAGACTAACCTATGCTGCAATAGTCTGGTGGTCCAGGGTGAAAAAGCTTGAGACAGTAAAAATGCTTAAAAGCCTTCAAGGTAACTACCTGAGGGCTGCAACTGGCGTCATGAAGACCACCCCAACAGCGGGATTAGAGGTGGCACTCTGCTGCCCGCCTCTGGACAAGCTCATCATCCACTCCGCCAGACTTACAGCATACAGACTGAAGTGTTTGGGCGAGTGGAAGCGTGGAGGGCACAATCATCCTGAGCTAAACCTCCTCCACAAAAGCCCATTCACTCTGACCCAGGATCGACTACGGAAAAAAAATTCGGTAGAGAAATCCTATAAAATCCTAATCCCCACCAGGGAAGAATGGAAAAATCCGCAGTGGCTTCAAAGCCACAACGCAGACGCCTGGTTCACCGACGGCTCAGGAACAAATGGACGTTTTGGGGCAGGCGTGTACGGACCCAAAACCAACCACAGAATCAGCATCCCCCTTGGACAATACGCTACGGTTTTCCAAGCCGAGGTACTTGCCATATTGGAATGCATAAAACTACAAAGTCGACTTGAGGTAAAAAACAGACAAATCCTCATCTGCTCTGACAGCAGAGCAGCACTGGACGCTCTGGCTAAAGCCACCACAGAATCTTCTGTGGTCTGGGACTGCATGCAGGAGCTCAACAAATTGGGAAAATCCAACAAAATCACCCTAATATGGATACCGGGTCACCAAGGCATACCCGGAAACGAAGAGGCCGATAGACTGGCAAAACTGGGCACACTGGATTGCCCAGTGGAGCCAGCTGTAGGGGTCCCCTTCGCTACAGGTAAGAAAATCATCAGGGACTGCTTGGAGCAGGAACATCGGGCTTCCTGGAAACAGAGTCAGGGATGTCGCCAGGCAAAAGCCATGATGGAGCAACCACTACAGAAGAAAACCAAGGCCCTACTTGACATGAGCAAGAAGAACCTTAGAACCACTATCGGTCTCCTCACCGTACACACGACCCTTAGAGCTCATCTATTCAACCTTGGCTTGACTGAGAGCAAGGATTGCCGAATATGTGGCGAGGAACCTGAAGACAGCATACACATTGTTGGCCGCTGTCCAGGGCTCGCCGCCAAAAGACACAGTTTACTGGGACGAGCCTTTCTCGAACCCAGCGATCTGCCCAACTTGAAGGTCAGTGACCTACTTAGTCTGGTAAGAAGTACCGGGCTACTAGCTGATAATTGACCTAACCACACAGTGGGTAGTTACAAAAGACCTTACAGATCTAGGTGACATCAAGGGCTGGAAACAAGCCCCCCACTCCATCTACTACTACTACTACTACTACTAATTGAGCTTGCAAGATTTGACTTAAACAAACTAACATACGAGTGAATACTAACAAACATTGCAAGATAAATAAAAGCTTGTAAAAAATTTCAAAAATAGTTTTACTGCTACCCATTGTTTTACCAGTTTAAAACATTTGTCGTCAAACGTAAGTCATTTAATGACAAAGTCAATAAATAAAAAAACGTTTCAAATGAATAGGAAGCTTTTTAGAATACACAAGTTTTTCAATACAATTTCATTTATTTTTGGTTTTTTCACGTTTGATTTTTTGCTGAATTTCACGAAAAAACTAGTGAAATCTGAATGTTTTTCTGAAAGCCTGAAAGTCTCTTAGAGGATTTATTACCTTCCTGACTTAGAAATTGACACAATAGGGATATGTTATTCTAAAAATAGTAGGTATTCCAGAAAACATAAATCTGCTTTGGCTTTTTTAACCGATATTTTTCGGGTTAATTCTTATAAGTATAGATATAGAAGATTAATAAATGTAATTTTAAACCTATTAAACCTTAGATCTTTATATAGATATTCGTATAAAATATATGGCTGAAAGAATGATAAAATAATTAAGTTTTATACATGTGTATGTAAAATACAGACAAATTACTATACTTTAAACCAAGAATGCTCGAGGAGAGGTAATTCAAAGAGGAAGGAGAGGGAATGAGTACAAGTGGTTACTTGATATAGTATACTCTTTAAGGTGCACCTTAAATTATTCTAAAGAAGGCGTGTTTTGTATATTTGCTGGAGATTTTTCCAGTTATTAGACACTGTACTAGTAGGAAAACAAATTAACATTACCTATGGTAAGGAATTCTCAGTAAATAGTCATGTCTGAACGAAGCATGATTAAAATGCTTCACGCGGTGGGAGAAATTGAAATACTAGTATGGTTACCATTTGGTAGACATTTATCGGGTATACTTAATGTGTGAGGTTATACATTCACGTTAATTAGAACAGGTTATAATCCATGCTGCTCACTGGGGAAGTTTTTGATTGCGTCGAAATGCGCCTGCCCGTCGATGTACTGGAACGGAAGTGCACGGGACCAAATGATTTTAATTTTTATTTTAATTTTCCAATCAACCTTACATACATACATAACTTACAAACAAACTTACTTACCTGATAAATCGTCATATCAAGAAGCCGAGGAACTAAAGAATCGGGGAATTCTTGGAGAAGACAAGAAACCCTCGACTAGAAGACAAGCCCCCGGTGCGCGTGAACTACAGGAACGACCAGACAGTTCTTCGTCCTTTTTCATCTATAAATATTACATGCGGAACCCGATGCAACTATTTCGATGTAAAATTTTATATCCAACACACGATGTATGTACTTCCTCCGCGCTCCGTTTATCTGAAGTCTCAAGTACCCTGAAACCCGGTTTAAACTGAATTTAAAATTCCCAGAACAGCCCATAAGTGCAATATAAATACACACCTCCCGCTTCGCTGAGATGTTATTAGAAATCCCCGCTCGCAAGAGTGGATAATCGCGTCCTCTAAACCCCTTCGCAAAAGAAATAGATAGAGGAGCCAATGGATTTTCAAAACATACCAAGTAATAGATTGAACACATATTTATTTTTTAATCATTTTAATTATTTATTTATTTAAAGTACCTAAAGCATGAGATACACATCACTGCAGTATTACAAATTATTCGTATTTTGACCAGTAGCAAAAAAGAAAGCACACTGCAGCATCTTGACCACTACGTCAAAGCCGCCTAAGTAGGCCTAAGTCTATACTAAGGCAGGAGTACCAGAAAATTGTTTTACCTGAAAATTTTAACAAAAAAGTTATGAAATCAAGTAAGGCTTTTTTCAAGTTAAGTATTTAAAAATCTTGATATATCATGTATTATAGAAAAATAGGTTTACGATGGAATTCAATTTAAACAACCAGTTTACAGTAGTCAAATGTATTTCAAATTGATAAATATCTGAAATTTATTTCCAAAATTATCTTAAAAAGTTTTAGTAAATATCCGTCGTTATAGTGGAAAAACTGAACAAAGCATTTCAGGCCCCGATTGGCCGATATCGGCCACAACATGATTCAGCCCCGTTTTAATTTAATTTGTTTGATTTTATTATGTTTTATTATGTTAATATGTTTCATTTTAATTATGGGTACAGTGGTTTGGCAGTAATTAATGTTTTGGTGAGACAGTGTCGTAATTAATTTTTTTTACTAATTTTTACTATTTTTTTTGGGACAGCAACTTGTCAATCGGCTGACGGGCCGAGGCCTGAAGGATTAAAAATTTGCGGGGAATTGAGTTTTAGTGAAATTTTCATATGATAATTCCTGTTTATGTCATACTTGTGGCTTTTATGTTTTCAGATATAACCTTTGGTGTCTATAATAGGATGTAAGTATAAATGTTCATTTTCTAAGTATAATTGGGTTGTTATTGACCGAAATGTACTTAATCAATTTTCCCTCAAAAAAGTTTTCTAATAATTTGCAGTTATAAAATGAAACACAAATACCAATTTACCATGTTTTAATCATCATTTCCCTAACACTAGTTTCCATAACATTTAAGACTAAATTACTCAGAATCCTCATCATAATTCGGTTCTGGTAGTCGTTCTGGACAGTTTCACGAGGTAGACGGTAAGCCAAGATATGCCTTAAACTTCCGTGGGTATCAGTTGGTTATTAACCAACTTAACAAGATCTGCTTTTTTTTCGATGAGATGGGTAGTAAGTTTTTATATAAAGGTATAAGTGTGGATGTATGATTAATGCTTCATCTACCTGGAGTTTGGGCGATGTATTTTTTAAAAAAATCAGATGAATGATCGTACCGATACTGAATGACATTTTTGGATTAGATTTTTGATAGCGTAAACATTTAATTTTCAGCCATGACACAATGCTACCCTCCTTATCTAAGGTCCGGTTTTTCATTTTAGCGGATGCTAAAGACTGCAGGTCAAAAAAAGTCACGAAACTGCAGCTCTTGCACTCTTTATACGGACCTTTGTTTTTATTTTTGCCTCTGGGGGAGCGAGCCGACTTAAACGTTTCTAGCCAAATCATTCATAATGAATTCACTCCTGTGCTTTTTTGCTGTTTCTATTGCTGAGTACATGGAGTCGCACTCCATGTACAAATGACCCGACTCAAGAAACTTCTGATCAATGGTTTCTAAGTGGGTGCTTGTTTGAACAGCATTATACAACGCAGCAGCAACTTGCTGGTTTCGATTTTGTCCGCCGCAGGTATCAGAAAATAGACATACAGACACCACTGTTGCAGGCAGTGTTGAGAAAAATTGGTACTTGAGTAAAATTGACCCCACTTCGCTACCACCCATGTATAATAGACGGCGTTGAAGCCGTCATTTTCATATATCGTCAGGTTTTACACGCAGATCTTCCTAGAATAATAAAATTTGTGAGACAGAAGAATAACGCAACTGAAGCACACTTTGCAGATCGAAAGTCGCCATCCGGAAAGTAACATCTTGTTCAGAGATAGCTGTGTCTTTTTTTTCGCCTTTTTGCATTCATTTTTGCGAATAATATGCATCGAGAAGTCAAGTTCCATCTTTTTCCTGCTTTCTGCATCAGCTATATCGTATTTGCTACACGTTGCACATTGGTCTTTTTTTTGTATAAAGGATGATAAATTGTACTCTTTACAGAAAATCTGCCGGTATTTCCATTCGCTTACTGGTTTTTCATTATCAGGCAAGCTTAACTTCTACAAATCATACATTTTTAAAATGGATAAATTTGCATCTAAATATTTTCTTTGGCTGGTTGTTCTAATGAAGTGCAATTTAAAACTTGGGAAACTTTCTATGTGTTGTTTCACCTTAGCGATTGCTTCTCCTGTTGTTTTGTTTCTCGGTGAAGTTTTTCCTCGTTTATCCTGTCCTGCGTACAAACCGGTAACGCTTTTGCTTTCAATTGCAGTGTCCAAAGGTCCGTGAGAAATGCACAGTCTTTAAAAAGAACTGAGCACAAACTCGGTGCAGTCCTAGTTTTCCTTCAAAGTAATATGATTTAGACACAGTTTTTGGCTTATTGCTTTGGGTGTTTAGACGCTTCGGAACAACCAGAGTCACGCTTTTGATCAAAAAATCTTTTTGTCGGCCGAAGTCATTTAGACCCAGTATGATTTACAAATTGATGCTCTGTCCTCGTCACGGTCTGTCCGGAGCACTTAAACGACACCTTGAGCAATCTATTTGCTTTGGAGATTTAGCGGGACGTTCTTTATTTTTATTTACGTATGATATGCACTTGGAACGTAGTTCCTTGGTCTTATTTATTTTCCAATTCCTTTGGTTACCTGTTCGCCATCTACTGAGTGTTTTTTTTATTCGGACTTCCATAGTCAGTATCATCATTGTCAAAGACTGTGCAAAAATGAAGGATCTCTATCAGAATCACTCCTAGAAAAATCAGAACCGCTACTGCGGTCATCATAGCTAACTAATTTGATTGCAATTTTCCAGTACTTTTCTTCATCACCTGCACATAATTTCTTTCGTCCTCCATATAAACTTGTGAGCGTTGTGGACTTGCTTCAATATTATTTTCTGCGAGAATTATGTCGTTATCTGTTGTAGGTTATGAAAGGGCCCACTCGATGAAATAGTTCTCTTCGACTAATTGTAGCACACGCGCAGACGAGGTGTCTGCGGTCACGCGTTGCTGTTACCGTCTCTTGAGGTTACTTTTGAGAGAATAATGTCGTTATCCATTGTCCTTATCGCAGACCTGACTGCTGGCTGACGAAGTGTGCGAGTTGCCAGAACCGAAGCTTTGTGGAAAAAGTGATTGAGTGAACAATCAGTTTTCCTCAAACACAAACTAGTCGAAACTGCGCTCATTCATGTTTTCCAGAGATTATCTATGAAAATAAAGCTCTTATGCACTTGATCGTATTTTCCTCAGATAGGAAATGACTTACTTTCACGGATTATTGCAAAAAGTCATTTTAACCAGAAAGTGCACTTGATCAGTTTACCTCTATAACGACATTATTGTAGTCAAAATTAAATAAAAACCAAATACAAAATCAAATTTAAAAATAAATTTTGTGGGGGATGAATGAAATGCATTCTTTACTTGATTTTAACGTTTATTTTCTAGTTAATCGATACGCCACACCGACACGCGTCTTCATCCGCTATCGGCTTCTATGATGCCGCCATTTCCGCTGTCCGCCTGCCGGTAGAGTTGGACAATCAAGTGAAATTTAAAATTATTGCTCCGCCACTTCAATATAAATGAATTTTAATTTAGCAACGCGGTAATGAAAAGAGAATTGGCAATTCGAGGGTTGTAGAATTAGATCGCGATGACTAAGAAGAAGATATTACATTTTTATTCAAATTACGAGTAGCTTTTTATTCGAAGTACATTGTGTGCTGATGCCAACGTCTCAAAGAAGTGCAATTCAATGTCTATAAAAGCTGTATATTCTTATAGTGCAATCATATTCCATCCCTTAATGGTTATGTTCTACCATATTTACAAAATTGAACCGAATAAATACGTCATTAGATCGTAGAAGTTATAACGACATTTTAACAGTTTACCCTAGACAACGGCGGCTGCAACGTCACCGAAACGTCGGGTCCTACAAATTTCACGCGGTAAATTCGTTTTCTATCCTATTTATAATTAGATCGTTCTTTCAACCGTGGGGTGAACGCAGACTTAAGGACAGCACAATCCACCATCTAAAACACAAATCAAAAGAGCTCTGGCTGTCTGACGCTTAGCAGCTGACGGTTCTCGTGCAGTTGGGCCATTAAGACTTTCTCGTTATTTCTGGTCATCTCAACTCACGGTTCAGCTCCTATCCAGTAACATCTCTAAAGAAGGTCTACCTGGTAAGGACTCTGTTTCCTAAGCCACGGCAGGTGGAGCAGTTTCCCCTGGGGGATTGCCTTCGGGCGCTGCTAGGCGGTTTGCGTACCGTGATTCGTTTGCCGGGACTACTGTGCACTCCGGTTTCCTTTCTACGTTTCCTAAGCAGCGGGGAATGTTGAATTTATGTCAGCTATCTTGAAACGATCCGGAGGTCCCACGATCCGCGATGAATCCGAATGGAATTATCGGTAGCATCAGACAGAGGCCGCGCAATTGACTTTTAATCCGTGACCAGACTGGATGACGGAGAAATAATCCCAAATCTGGTTGTGGGGGCATTAGGTCGCCCCCCTAGTTTAACTTCCCAGTGCCTTGCATTAAGGTGGCGGACTCTTACAGGCTGTCGGCCACAACATCGTAAAGGAAACATCGATGCTCGAAAAATATCGTTTTCAAATCATCGATATTTAGTTTATCCAAACATCAATAATAGAGATGAACACAGTGATAAACAAAACTATTAGACATGCAGTATCACTACATAGTATAAAACAAAGTCGCTTTCTCTGTCCCTATGTCCCTTTGTATGCTTAAATCTTTGAAACTACGCAATGGATTTTGATGCGGTTTTTTTTAATAGATAGAGTGATTCAAGAGGAAGGTTTATATGTATAATAACATCCATTAAATAGTGGAGAAGTACTGCTATTTTTGAGGTTTCTAATGTGATGTCGTAAATAATTACATTTTTTCCGCTTACATTGCAAACGCAGGCTGAACCCTACGAGTTTTATCAAAATAATGTACTAAGTATTGTACACATTGAAAATGTCTACAGAAAAGTCCGTGATGGTATATGTCTATCTCTTATGGATAACCCACAATAACTTTTTTTTGTCATTTACTTTTTACGACAAATAATGGCTAATTCTCGAAGCGATTTTAACCAATACAGCATTAATCCTTAACCAATTAAATACCTTGAATACATTGTTCATTTAATATAGATCTATATGGCCCTTTACACCGTATGATTTAAGTGAATATTTTCGAAGATATTACAGATTTAAAAATTGCGGGACGTAGCGTTTGCGGTGGTACCGGCCGGCCGCCCGGTGCGGCAAGAGCGTGCCTATAAATAGCGCGTCTGAGGCCGCGGTTTTCTCTATAGCACTTTGAATTTAGCAGCGATCGGACGCGTTTATTATATCGGAGCTCTCCAGCGAGGAAAATAGCAATACTTAGGTAATAAAAACGTGCTTTTCAGCGCGACAACGTATCAGTAATTATAAGTAAGTTACGATAAATAATTGTATGATAGTAGTTTTAAAATATAAATTATATTCTATTCTAAGGTTAATTTTTAAATCGCACTTATAGCAATTATAAGTACCTACATAAGGTGAGATAAGATTAGATTAAATAAAACCATAATTTATGGATTGCAATTTTCTATTAAGATCTTGATTAAAATTTACAGTTAGATCAATTTAATATTAGGGAAATAATTTTCAAAAATCGTGATTTAAGGTGAGATATGTAAGTTCAGAAAAAGTACTTAATAGAATAGGTATCTTTTGTTGTTGATGATTGTTGAATATCTTTTGTTTTTAGTCGCACGAATAGCAAATTATTTTTTATAATTAAAATCGTTGTTTAAGTTGAGGTATTTCAGTAAAAAAAAGAACTGAATAGAATAGGTATCTTTTGTTTTTTATGATTGCTGATTATCTTTTGTATCTAAATGGTAAGAATTTAGATATTTTTTACTGCGGCACATACTAATAATATGGCAATTTGTGCATAGGTAATCATACATATAGAACTGAGTAAATTTTGTACAGAAATTATAAAGTCATGTCTGGAAGACGTCGTCGTTCGAACATAGGTCGTAGTACAGTGAATGCCAGAAGAGTACGTTCAGCAAGAGATGAAGAATCGTCAACGGAACGTGAGGCTCGCCTCAGTCAGGCTCGGGATAGATATAGAGCTGAGAGAGAGAGAGAATCTTCAGTAGAGCGTGAGATTCGCCGCAGCCGGGATCGAGATAGGCATACGGTTCAGAGGGACAGAGAATCGTCAGTAGAGCGTGAGGCTCGCCTCAGTCAGCTTCGGGATAGATATAGAGCTGAGAGAGAGAGAGAATCTTCAGTAGAGCGTGAGGTTCACCGCAGCCGAGATAGGGAAAGACTTCGAATACAGAGAGCCAGAGAATCATCAGCACGAGTTACTAATTCATGGGTGAATAAAGAAAATTCTGCCATGAATTACGATCCTTCGATTTCTTACAAGGACGATCGTATAGTATCAATAGGTACTATGTCAGTAGTGTGTGAACATTGCTTGGCATTGAAATTCAAGGACGAATCGAAAGACATGTGTTGCTTACAAGGAAAAGTCAAATTAGACGAAGTTCTCCCTCCACCTGAACCACTTCACTCTCTTCTTACGGGTGATCATCAGAAATCCAAGCAATTCATGCGCAATATACGCCGTTATAATAACGCATTTCAAATGACCTCTTTTAAGAGTAAGCAAGTCGTTGAGCGTGGGTTCATGCCTACATTTAAAATTCAAGGGCAAGTGTACCACTTAGCTGGGAGCTTGCTACCACTTCGACCCGATGATCACAAATTTCTGCAAATATATTTTATTGCAGATCCAGATACACAAGCATCTACGCGGTGTACAAGTGTTGCACAGCCAATTGATAGAGATTTGATTAGATCTCTCCAAGATATGTTACATTCTCATAATTGCTACATACAGTCTTTCAAAACTGCGATTGAGAGTGTTCCAGCAGATACTCCTGACTTTAATGTCGTAATCCATGCAAATAAAGTTCCTGTTGGAGAACACAGAGGACGATACAATGCGCCTTCCACGAGTGAAGTAGCAGTGGTGATAGCTGGACAGCAATTTGACAAAAGAGATATTGTATTGCATAGTTGTGATGATAATTTGCAAAAAATTTCAGAGTTACACAGATCTTATGACAGCTTACAATATCCTTTGATGCTATGTCGTGGAGAAAATGGTTATGCCATTAATATTTCTCAAGTTGACCCAATCGGTGGTACACCTCTGCGTAAAACAGTGTCATGTATGAACTACTATTGCTACCGTATAATGACAAGACGTAACAATTTCAATACTTTGCTTAGATATGGAATGTTAACAAACCAATACTTGGTAGATCAATATGCGAAAATGGAATCTGAGAGATTGGCCTACATCCGTAATAATCAAACTAAATTGAGAGCTGAAAATTACGTTCATCTTCAGGATGCTTTACAGGCGAATGAACACCGCAACGGCATTGGGCAGTTGGTTATACTACCTTCATCATTCACAGGTGGACCTCGATATTTACACGAAAAATCGCAAGACGCCATGACTTACGTAAGAAATTACGGCAAACCTGATTTATTTATAACTGCAACATGTAACCCAAATTGGCCGGAAATCAAAGAAAATATTAACACCAATTTAACTCCACAAGACAGATACGATATAGTTAACAGAGTCTTCCATTTAAAAGTACAGAAACTCCTGCACCTCATTAACAAGTCTCATATATTCGGTCCGCCGCGCTGTCATATGTACACAATAGAATGGCAGAAACGTGGCTTGCCACATGTACACCTGTTGGTGTGGTTAGTGAACAAAATTAGACCAAACCAAATTGACAGGGTTATTTCAGCTGAATTACCGGATAAAGATGAAGATCCTATCCTGTACGAAATCGTAAAGAAACATGTGGTACACGGCCCTTGCGGGACTTTAAACCCGAATTCTCCATGTATGCGAGATTCTAAATGCAGCAAAAAATTTCCGAAGTCGTTCCAAACTCAAACAAGTACTAGCGATGACGGATATCCCAAATATCGTCGACGATCGCCAGAACAGGGTGGGCAAAATGCTACCGTCCGAAACCATGATATTGATAACCGATGGATCGTTCCCTATAATCCGCTCCTTTTGAAAATTTTTGATGCCCACATCAACGTAGAGTTGTGCAATTCAATAAAGTCAATTCAATATGTTACTAAGTACATTAATAAAGGCAGTGATCAAGCCACTTTCAGCATACAATCACCAAATGAAGTGGAAAAATATCAGTCTGGACGTTACATCTGCAGCTCTGAAGCTGTATGGAGGATTTTATCATTCGAAGTGCACGACCGGGCTCCCACAATTGTCCACCTTGCAGTTCATTTAGAAAATGGACAAAGAGTATATTTCACAGAGAACAATATACAAGAAGTTGTTAATAACCCGCGGGATACAACATTGACAGCATTCTTCAAGTTATGTGCTCAAGATGATTTCGCGAAAACACTGACGTATGACAGAGTTCCAGGTTACTATACATGGAACCAGAGTTCTAAAACTTTTCAACGGCGAAAACAAGGTACTGCGGTTGATGGTTTCCCCGGAGTAAAAAAAACGGATGCTCTTGGCAGAGTCTACGTGGTTCATCCCAACAACAGCGAATGCTTTTATCTGAGAATGTTATTGCATATTGTAAAAGGCCCGACATCCTTTGCACACCTAAGAACTGTACAAGGTGTTGTTTACAATACTTATCAAGCAGCATGCAAAGCTATGGGGCTCTTGGAAGACGATTCTCACTGGGAAAACACATTATCAGAAGCAGCTGTTTGTAGTTCAGCTACATCATTAAGATATTTATTTGCCGTCATAGTAGTGTTTTGTCAAGTAACTGATTCTGTTAATCTATGGAATAAATTTCAAGAAAATATGGCCAGTGATATTCTGATTCGGCGACGGCGAGAGTTAAACTCAGATGATGTACAATATGATCAAAACATATTTGACGAAGCATTATTGGAATTAAACAAAGTAGTGCAATTACTTTCGGGTAAATCGATCAAGGATTTTGGGCTGCCGATGCCAGCTAATACTACTAACTCAGATTTAACTAACAGTGCCGAATACACAAGAGAAACATCATACGATCAAACGAGACTTTTACAAAATATAGCTCAAGATGAGCCACGATTAAACATCGATCAGAAAAAAGTATTCACTGCATTACTATCAACAATTGATAACAATGAAGGGAAATTGTTTTTCCTTGATGCCCCAGGAGGTACAGGAAAAACATTTTTAATCAATCTGCTTTTAAAAAAAGTGAGATCTATCGGAAAAATTGCGTTAGCTGTTGCGTCATCCGGCATTGCCGCTACGCTTTTGGAAGGAGGCCGAACCGCACACTCCACATTCAAGCTCCCGCTGAAAATCGCCACCGATGATAATAACAGCGTCTGTAGTGTTTCTAAACAGAGCAATACAGGAAAATTGATGCGTGACTGCTCATTAATAGTCTGGGACGAAGCTACCATGTCAAACAAGACGTCTGTGGAAGCACTGGATAGGACAATGCGCGATTTGCGCAACAAAAATTCACCTATGGGTGGATGTACAATTCTGTTCTCAGGAGATTTCCGTCAAATCCTACCAGTTGTGACTCGAGGAACACGTGCTGACGAAATAAATGCTTGCCTAAAAAGATCCAACCTTTGGCCACATGTCAATAAATTAAAGCTTAAAACTAATATGAGGGTTTCGTCATCTTCACGTGAGAACAGGCTATTTCCAGAGATGCTGCTAAAAGTTGGCAATGGAGAGTTAACACAAAGTGAGGGAAGGATTGACCTAGAAAACCTTTGCGTTTTGATAGACAACATCCAAGAGTTAGTCAACAATGTCTATCCTGACATTGATAACATAAGTTATAAGACAATATCTTGGTTTAAAGAAAGAGCGATTCTGTCACCAACTAACGAACAAGTAGATAAAGTAAATAACTTGATTCTTTCAAAGATTGATGCGCCGACGAAAATATACTACTCGGTCGATACTGTTCTCGATTTGGAAGAAGCTGTTCATTTTCCTACAGAATTTTTAAACTCTTTGAACCCGTCTGGACTCCCTCCTCACAAAATGGTGTTGAAAGTAGGTTGTCCTGTTATTTTATTAAGAAACCTGAATCCATCTAAACTTTGCAATGGCACGCGTTTGCTGGTAAAATCATTGAAAACTTTCATAATAGAGTGCACAATACTCACAGGATGTGGTACCGGAGAAGATGTATTGATTCCCCGAATCCCTCTGATACCATCGGATTTACCCTTCCAATTTAAACGTTTACAGTTTCCGGTGAAGACATCTTTTGCAATGACCATTAATAAATCGCAGGGTCAAACCTTCAACGTTGCAGGCTTAGATTTGAGCGTTGACTGTTTTTCACATGGACAACTGTATGTCGCTCTTTCAAGAGTGACCTCCAGAGAAAACATGTTTGTATTGTCTAATGACAAGAAAGCTGTGAACGTTGTTTATAAAGACATTCTGTAATATGTTGTAAAAATAAAATAAATAGTTAAAAATGTAAAAAGTAAATAAGTAAAAATGTAGTGTATGAATTTAGATATTCCAAAGATAGCAGGAAATCTTCATGGTATAGGGAAAGGGGGATTGTTTTACCCCAAATTTAACGCGTGCGGGCCACGGGCAGTAATGAATAAATCAAAACTACTGGATCGATTTTAATCACATAGGCTATATATTTTATACCCGTGCGAAGCCAGAGCGGGCCGCTATGTTTTTATATACAACGTTCACAGTTTTTCTGTACTGTATTTAGTATCAGCATTGCACCCGTGCGAAGCCGGGGCGGGTCGCTAGTATATTTATATAGTATACATGGAGGCCAGCTGAAACGGCTACGTGCAGATCTGTAGATCACTGCAATTGGCCGTTCGGGCTTTTTGCCGCCCCAGTGGATGATAAAATATTAATATTCATATATGGAGACAAAGGAAACATAATGTACAGATGAAAAATATCGACGGAGGAACATCGATGGTGCCAAAACATCGATAAGGCACCATCAATGTAAAAAATATCAAACATCGATGTGTTCGATATATCGAACATCGATGTCATCCCTACTTCCCAGTGCCTCGCGGTAAGGCGTTGGAATCTTACGGGCTGATGGCGTAGTTTGACTGTTGATTGTGTTTGTCCAAAGTCTTTGCGTTCATCCCACGGGAGAAAGGATGACAATAGTCGTTATAACTCCCTAGGGTGGCGAGTTCGCCAGTAGCAATTGACACCCCTCAACTTGTGATCCAGCCGGTCGAGCCTCCTGTCTGTGTGGCGAAGCTGTTTTCTCAAGGAGATGTTTCGGCTTCTAAATAACTCACTTTGATCTCAACCTCGCCAATCCTGGAGTTGCAATACGCGTCAGACTTCTGCAATTGCAGCTCCAATTTAGCAGATAGGTTTCACAGTTCTGCAATGCCTCGAAGCTAATGGAGTTGTCGCTGGCGTCAGCGTGGTGACAGCTGGTGTACCTTCGCGGATATCAGGTTTGTCGCCAGGTATCAGTGCTGCTTTACCTTTAAATATTTGGCTACTACTAATGATAATCTGGATAGATTGACAAAAGCGCAGAAATTATTATTGAGAGTAATTCACAGGAAAAACCGGCGTCATCCATCTGCCTTGTTATTTTCCCAATCCCATGTGCTATCAGCTAAACAGTTATTCATTAAGCAAGCGCTTCTTGCATTCTACAAATCTAGAGATGACCACGCCCGAACTCAAAACAATCTGAACACAAGAATGTCCGCGAGTATCAATTATATAATTCCGTCAGTCAGGACAGCATTTGCCCAGAGACATATATTCTATATAGCCCCAAAATTATATAATTCCCTTAGTGAAGACATGAAAAATTATCCTAACATAAAAATATTTAAAGCAAACCTTAATAGATGGCTACTTAACAAGGGATATGTAAAATCTGATCAACTTCTTTGCAACGCACGACAATTTATTTAGTATCACTTATCTATTATTCTTAATTAAATTTTATTAAATTACAACTATAAATGTATATATTTATTACATAGCTATATTTTTTATAAAATTGGTATATTTATGTGTATATACAGGTGGTGGGTCCAAATAATTTATTTTAAAAAAAACACTTCATTTCTAAAAATTGCATAAAAATATGCACATCTAGAGACGGGCCAAATTATCGCCTAGTTAGATGTGCTATTGGCAGTAAAGGTCATGTAAGATGTGTTAAACCTCCCTATATTAATTATTAAATAATTTATATAATTATTATAAGATTACATGACCTATGAATGAACTGTATACCTAATCCTATGTACCTAAATAAAAAAAAAATTAAAAAAAATTGCGCTTGACACTATGGTGCAATCCGATGAGAGCAACTTATATGTATCAGTACTTATATTGATACAACTTATATGTATCGGCACTTGCAGTGATAAATTAGCCTATAACCGAAGAATTTCAGTTCAAGGTTTTAATGACCAATTTCTAGATTTTGAAGCACAATTATGTACTATAAGAATTAACAAAACTTTTGTTTAAATAAGCCTTTCTAAGCCATTTCTTTACAACACCTATGTTTCGCTCTTTCCCTTCCACGCCGAGCTGCCCACTCTTATTCAAGGGCGTGCGGTGGGACTACTTGCCACCGGTCTGTTGGGAAATCATCCAATTTGGAGATCTCTTTACCGCGAGATGGCAATAAATTTGTCCATTTATTGATGGGAAGATGTTGTATTTTGTTCGCAGCGCAATATCCGCACCGATAAACTGCAGTTAATGCCAAGGGATTGTGGGAAGTTCGAAGAAAGGGAATACGTAATGCCTGCATAAATGCAATAAAATCGTTTGAGTGAAAGCCAAGGCCCGCTCTGTGGATCAATACTTATGTAGTTGTATTCGTTTCTCCTTTGCATGCTTGCTTGCTTGTGTAATTTTCACTTATCGATTATGCGTAAACTAGTGCATACAACTTTTAATATTCAAGAGCCATTTTAATATCAACTGAATATCCATACTAATATAAAAAAGAAGTAATTTTTGTAAGTTTTTATGTAGGGGGTAATATCCGAAACTACTCATACGATCTCAATTTTTTTTTACTAATAGAAATATTCAGGTGCTTATAGGTGGTTATAGGTATGTTATTGCGATAAATGTTGGTTTTTAATAAGAAATCACCATATTTGTAAATCAAGTCGGAGAAAAATGAGCTGGTGATTTGCTTTATCGGCATGCGCCGAAGAAACGGTTTGACATATGTGAAAACAATTTACAACAAAAACATCAGCCTCAAAGCGATCTAAAAAATAGTTGGTAACAGCATACACATTTTTTTGCATACATTTTTTCTGCTTTAATTTTTACTTTATTCGTGTAAACAACACATTTGTTAGATTTAAAAATATTCGAAAATTGATCACCTTGGTCAGTTCGCGAGTTACAAAAATACAGTTGGTATAACACAGCACAGCCAGAGACAGACCTTCTAGGTCTAGTTGGTTGTGCGATTTCGCCTCATTCGGATATGCTAGCATATTTATATGCATAGAGCTATGTTTTTCGCTATAATAATGTTTGTTCTTAATTATTCCTCATGTACAAAAGTATGCATGTCCTTGTATTTTTGTTCTTGAACGTTATAAATAAATAAATAAATAAATATATCCAACTTTTATATTTAAGCTACAATAACTGCTTTTATGTCTCATATAAATAGGAAAATAGGTAGGCAGTGTTTCTCAAAGACATTAGTAATAAAATAGGAATTCTTATCAAAATAAATGAATCCATTATCACGGGTGTTAAATAGAGATAAAATTAGCCATTTACTGTACGTTTTTAGGTGATATAGTTATAGAGATATCATGAAATTAGTAACGCGTGTAAAATGTAACCAAATATCACGCAACAATAAATGTCCAATAATATTTATTCACTGCGGGATCGTCTTTGCCAATGGCACGGGTAGGACTGCACTGATGCCAAACGAACTATTTCCTTACTCCAACGAGGTGGATGGATACAGAAGCCAATGAATCCACCACCCGGGCATTGACGACTACGGTCGTCGTTTCTGCCCGAGCTTCCTAGTGTTTAGACTCGCCGGGCCCAGTTATCCCTGGCTCAAAACCCCTTCCGCTATCATGATGCTTGTAGTGGAAAGGCTCATGAGATTCGTCCATGGTTTGCATTGTAACAAGAGTCCCAATCTTTCCTGCTCTGAGGCCCGATCTCGAAGTGATCAGTCTGTGGCGGGTTCCCCCAGGTGGCAGCTCGGGTAGCGTCTTGTGTGGTGGCTGCACGCAAAATCCGGGGCCCCAGCCGTGGCTACCTCCAACTCGGCAGACGGCGGCATCGACATTATATCGATGGACGCCGGACGCTGGAGTTGAAATGACGTCGCTTTTAAAAGTATTTCAATTGACGGGCCCGTTTAAAAGCCGGTGAAATATTCCGTTAGCTATATTAGCTTCGAGCGAGGACTCTCATGAGTCGGTTGCATAACTTGTTGAGTATACTAGGCAAGAGCAAGAGAGATGATCGCCGAAGCGAAGTAAGACAAGGAAAGCGAACGTGAAATTGTCACAGATTGCAATTAAAACGGGGATTCGAAGGTTTGTTATCATTATTATCATAACTATATCAACTATTGATTCATCTACATAGACAACGTATTTGTAAACTATAAAATTCGGCGCCTTCTTGAATGTAACGTGAAGTGCAAGGAATATCCCGATCTTTGGAGCAATACACAACCACCCACTTATTTTATTTTTTTTTATAATTTTATTTATTTTCATTAATATATTAAAAGCAGGTGTAGACGAAGAATAACAAAGATCACGAAATAAAATATCGATAATGTACTTATAGATGCAATATTGCAATTGATTTTAAAAATGCCTTCGTTTTACGTTAAGGACATTGTAGTTAAAGTAATATTTTTTAAATACGTCGACTTAAATGCTTCGATGGATTTCGATCTCCATATCTTCCTAGACTATTCCACATTGCTGCAGCTGCATATGCAAAGCTTATTTTCAATTAGAAATCGGATTTGCAAGAATAACGAGATATAAAATGTCGACCATATTTCCAGCTAGTAAACTCGTATAATTTACTCGTTGAACTCGTTATAATTCCCCGCTCTAGCCACTAGCTTCGAAGTGCGGAACAGCCGCACAAAACGAATTGCTGGAAAATGCTGTTTTCTTCGTGTAATGTATTGCTGTATATTATGGATGTACACGTTGTTATGGAGCGGAGTACGCCGCTGAAATTACGAGCCAAATGCGAGTTACATAACTCTTTAAAATCCTACCGGATCTTCGGGAGTTTACGATCGTCTTATTGGATGAGTGAATTTGCTTTCCGATCGGAGTTATAATGGTGACGGTTTACTTTTATTTGTGAAGATGTTGAGAAAGATTAATGAGGGAGTTTGATTTGAAAAAGGATTTTTGTGTCGCTATATTTTTATTTATTTTTCTATAACGGTATAGAATTTCATAAAGCAAATTAAATTAGAGAGGAATGGCAGATTCCGAAATAACCCTGTGCCTGCAAAAAAATACCATATGCAAGAATAAAAATGTCGAAGTATATAAAAATGAAAAAAAGGTTACACTCGTTATTATTCGTAAAAATATTTTAAATAAAATATATACCTGAATATAAATTTACGATCTATCTCATTTTATAATTTCAAGGACGCACAAGTATATACCACTAAAGGAGGAATAATAACCTATGTCATTAGTGCCTACCTAGATATATACCTACATATATTAATAGATGTTGCTTCATAGTGTAACTGGCGACTTTATACTCTTCGTATTAAAAAAATATTTAAAAAGATGAGAATTATATATAATATTAATAATTTAGAGCTGAAGAGTTGACAGGTTTTTTTTGAGGGGGTTGAAGTGGGGGTGGAGATGAAATGGAAGCATGACGGGGATTATATGAATAGTTTTAGTATCATAATCTATGACATTTGCCATGTAAACAGTAAAGTATATTTTCATAGATTATGTTATAGAATAGAAAAACCGCTTGGGTCACCCCAAGACTTTCCCGGCAAAGCAGACAACCCCCCTCGTGCGCCAAACCTCTAACCCCTCCCCCTAACTTCTCCTTCCCCCTGCGACCCCATACCCCACTCCCCAACCCCCCTCTCACTACCACCCTTTCAGTCCCCCTCCAACACCCCTTCTTTCTATACCCCCATCCAAACCCCCCTAAATCCTTCCCTCCCCTCCCTAACCCCCTCTCCCCCTCCCTCGCCAATCACCCTCTCCGTACACCTCCACTCCTCCTAACTAACTTTTTAAACATTTGGTCAGTTTAGGTACTCTATGACACCCGGGACGACAGAGCGATTTTAACAATGCCATACACTTCTAAATCGGTTCAAGCATTACTTAAGATGTTACGGTGAATAAAGAAATGGATAAACCTTCATACATACATGTATCCTGAAAATACCACACTATTTTTTTTCAGTATTCTGACGGTTTATAGTCAGTATATATTCGATAACATAATGTATGTTCGTAAAAACTTGCACAGGTTCCGTAGGTTGGGTGACATTCACAATAGGAACACCAGGTTCAAAAATAAACTAGGCATTACGGGTTCTAGGTTAACAAAAGTGAGTAAATCTTTCATTGGAGACGGTGTTCGCTTTTATAACACTTTGCCTGAGGAACTAACCCTTTTACCAGACACTACATTTAGATTTTTTTTAAAGATACTTTGTATTGTATTTTAAAGATACTTTGTAAAGGCTATTATAAAATTGAAGATTTTTTTAAGCGATACATTGGTCTGGTCAAGTCGTTTTTGTGTAACATCATAGCTATGAAAACCATTTGTAAAGTGTTATTGTTATTATTATTATTATTATTACTATTACGTAAAGCCATTGATTATATAGTGTAGTAATCAATGGTAAAGCCTACAAGCAAGGCATAAATATCTAGAAACATAAGACGTTCGGAAAGTACTGTAAGTCTACTTCGAATAAAAATCTATCTAAAAAAAATCTATCTAATCAGTCGTGTGAAAATATATTTTTTTTTTAGTAGTGATAACGATATTTTTGCAAGATTTTTTATTCGTGTACCTCTAATCCAAGTCCGGATCTTCCGTTTCACATTAGATAATCGACGACCAGAATAAACGGAATACTTCAGGTATTTTATTTCGCATAAAAAAGGCAGAATGGAATACATAATGCTCTTAGCGCCGAATAAAGGATTTCCATTTAAAAGGATACGCTTACGGTGATACAAATCCTCACCTACGCTGCTAAAGGCGTGTTAATGGTGGAGGAGAGTTGAAAAAAAAGTTGGACTGAAATTTAAACAGAGAGAGCCTGCGGCGGCATATTTTCAGATATTCCCTCCAGCCACTCGAGCGGGGACGTCGCCAGAGCAAAGTTTGCGGGTTTTTTCACCAATTTATTCCCGGCGAACTTTTGTATTTTTTTTAAGAAATAAAAAAGAAAACGGATCGCTTTATAGAAGGGACTCGATCGACTCGTTAAATCCGGCATTAAAAGTCAGCGCTAGGGATAATGGCGATAAACTTAATCTCGATGTTTAAGATGCGAAAAGGAAAGGTTTTAGTACCGGTAGGTATATTTGAGTATTTGATAAGTGATATTTGATAGGTTAGTTATTATTATTATTATTGTTATAGAATATAGGTTATTATTATATTAAATTACTTACTAAGCATATATATATATATATAAATCTTATTATAATAGATTGGCCCCTTGGCTCGCGAATTAAAAATTTAGTCGCGAAGTAAAAATTCACTCATGCGCCTGACAGTTTTGCGCGTGAAGTCGTCGACCTTGAGAAAAACTACTATATCTTGTAAACCACTATACGGATCATAAAAAAAATACTGTGAAATGATCGCACTGAAATTTAAAATATAAAACGCATCTTAGCGTTGGTAAGCGTCTAACCCCAAATGGTTAGTTCACATCTGAGCAGCGAAATGATATCATATCTAGATATCATTTCGCTGCTCTTCGTCAAAGAATCTAGTGAAAGTTACGATATTCCCTTTAATTTACGATACGTGTACTATGTATCCGCAATTAAAACTATTCAGCGATGGTTTATAGTAATAAGATGGTTTATTATAGTTATTTCGAGTCTCTTTTAAGTTACGGCATAATTCGTTAGGGAGGTTGATGTGAGTGTCACTAGGTTGCGGTATACAAACTTCAAAGAAGTGCTTCAAGGCCCTAGTCTTCCAAAACATCACGCTTAACGCCTATTTGATGAGGTGTAATTTAAAAATAAAAGTTTAAATTACAATATAATAATACTCACGTTTTTCTTACATTTAAGTTTGGAGTATTTGAATCAGTAAATGGGCTTGGATTATTATTTATCTTATTTATAAGTAAATGGGCCCCAAACCTAGCTCGTTTTTATTGAGTACGCTTGTAGTAGATTTCGTGCACAAATATATGAACAACTAATGAGAACAAGAAAAATGCTCAGCACAAAATTGAAGTCACATCTTCTTCTTTAGTATACGCTGGTGTTTTTTTTTTCAAAAATCTGTACTTACTTGTCTAGACGTATTAAAATATTTTTTTTAATACGTCTAAATAAGAAAATAAAAGATTTTTTGAAAAAAATAAGCAGCTATTATAAATATGAAGATGTGATTTCAAATTTGTGAGTATTTTTTAGTATTCCTATTTACTATTTTTTGTGATATACAATTAGTTGTCCATATATTAGTACACGAAATCAACTCCGAGCGTATTTCAAGAAAACGAGCTAAGTTTGAAGCCCATTTGCTTATTCAAACACTCCAAACCAATTGTTTAAAAAAATCCTAAATGTTACTCATATGGCCAATTATCGCATACAATATAACTTTATCCTATTATAAGTTTACTTTAAAAAATACATCTCATCAAAAAACCGTAAAGTGTCATTTTTTGGAAGACTGGGGCCTTAAGAACGATCGAAAGAGTAGGTAAAATGCAATGTAGCAGTTCGATATTTCTTGGTCTAAGAATACTTACAGTTATCTGCATATATTCATAAATTAGTAAACTTTCAAGCAGTGATTTGAAAATCTCAAGAAATCCAAAATATTTATAACTATACTACAACGATACTTGATTTCAACCGCCTCCGACTGCAGTTTACAGCCGTTGCAGAATCTCACAGCTAATGTATATTACCAGGATAGTAAGAAAAAAATTACTGATTGTACAGGTTAGACATATAACCGGCTATATAATGACAGTAAATATTGTCTTTCTCCATAAATAAATTTATGGCTCAAAAAAACTAAAAAGAAAAAAATACAGTAAAGTCAGATATTATGCATGCTTGGTATCAGTTGCTATAAATATTGCATTGGTAGCTATTTGTAAATATAGTTATTATTAAAAAAAAATAGAAAGCACCTCACGCTTTTTTAACAATAAAATGTTTTTTTGACAATCACTTTATTCTCATTTTAAACTTATTCAAAATCATTTCACTATATTGAGTTAGGGTACTTAAATGCTAGGACGGGAGCAAAGGGAACGTTATACGGCCCTGAACCTTGCTGTGGCGTACCAAAAAGCCTCGCAAACCTAATGCTCAAACAAATGTGTTTAGAACAATCCGTCAACCACTGGAACAACACGCCAGGGTTGAATCATTCCAAAGCGCTTATTAAGCCTTACGACCGTAAGACGGCCCGTGAGGCCCTATCGCTAAATAGGAACAATCTACGCATACTGGTAAGGGCGCTCACGGGGCATTGTGGCCTGAACAAACACATGTTCAACCTCAAGCTCAAAGACACAAAAATGTGCAGGTTCTGCCAAGGGGCAGAGGAAACTCCCCAGCACCTCATGTGCGAGTGTGGCCCGCTGATGCGTAAAAGATACAACCACCTGGGTGGTCACTACCTCCAACCTGAGGAGGTAAAACAATCTGGCGCCAAAAGCCTGCTGCGGTTCTTAAATGACACGAGGCTTAGCGCAGAACTATAGTAGGTGGCGAGCACAATAGATCAGGAATGGTCGCAGTGTTACAAGGCTCATAAAGACCTTAGAAAAGCCCCACTCAACAAATAATAATAATAGGGTACTTAATATCGCCGTTGAACAATATCTTTATATTTCAAAAATATTTTTTACTTTTTAGTTCACATTGCTATTAAAGCGTCTTTTTTATTATTTTAACCTATATATTTTTGTCGCTTCTCGTCTATTCAGGGCAGAGATACATATCTGAACGACTACCTGAAACATTACATTTATGGTGGACAAAGTAAGAAGCTATATTTTTCGACTGGTTCCTCTCTTTCTTTTTCTTTTTTTACTATTTTATAGCAGAAAGCCCCATCCACTCCATGTTTCCGTGCAAAATTGACCAACCATAATAAAAATATCTTTATTAATAGAGAAAGCAATCAAGTTGCTTTAATCCTTTAAATATTTTAGCAAATATCCATTCTGAAGCTTTTAACTGGCTCCACCGGCTCTCATATTGAAAGTTTAAACCGTGGGAAGAATATTGATGAGATCAATTACAAGCTGGTCCCTTTTCGGATGCTGATGCCTTTATTCGGCTTATCGTCAGAGCCGATCCGCGGTCGGTCAAAATTTAAATGGATTTTGCCATTGCTACTCGTTTGCTGATTTTAGACGATCATTTGAATTCTTTCTCCTTGTCGTTGCATTGCTTTCTAAATCAGATTATTTCAGTTTCCGGGAATACATAACTTTTAATTGCTCTTGCTATATATATATATATATATATATATATATATATATATATATATATATATATATATATATATATATATATATATATATATATATATATATATATATATATATATATATATATATATATATATATATATATATATATATATATATATATATATATATATATATATATATATATATATATATATTCAATTGAAGGGTATGGGAAAAATGACCAATGTCAACTTCTTGAATTTTTTTGTAATTCCATTTTTAATATTTACTACCTTAAAATTTGAATTTTATACAGGGTATGTTCAAGTGAGTTCAAATATTTTTTAATTTCTAATAAATTATAATAGACAGATTACAAAATCAATTGTAATATATTCATAATGAGGAGTTGTAATTGTGACAAGCTTTATAAAAAAAGCATTTTGTGTATAGTTGGAATTTACAAATGGCAGTACAAGGAACGTTGAGAGAGAGCTGGTCGAGGGGGCAAGAAAAAAATTATCTGCTCCAAGATTTGACTAGTATCAACACGATTGTTAATTATCTTATGCAGATATACTGCGTCGATCATGCTTTGGCGCTTTATAACGACATCATCTTTGAAACCGGAGCGACTCTGCGTACGAAGATGGTTTTATAAAATATAACAATTTTAAACGCTTCGTCATCCGTTTTTGAATTGCCTCAATTCGGGAAATACATGTTTCGTATTACTGATTCCAGATGACTGACGCGAATTCCAAATAACTTCTTACGTAAGAATTTAAAAATATTTTTATGGTATCGGTTGACCTGAAAAGAGTAGATCTGCTCTAAGGACAAATCCCAACATTTCGTTAGCTTTCGAAGTAGCATCTTTAATGTGCTCCGCAAATAGCAATTTATTGTCTATAATGATACCAAGATCTCTCACCGATGTCACTTTTTTAATTTCATTGTTATTCAGTTGATAATTGAAACAGATATTAATTCGTTTTCTGTTAAATGTAATTGAGTTACATTTCTTAACGTTAATGAAAAAGTATTTTTTTGCACAATAATCCACAAGGCGATTGATATCGTAATTGATATTGTAAAAGTAAACAGTTGCTTATTGATTTTATTTGCATATAAATCTTCGTGTCGTCCGCGTATACCAATTTGGAATGATGAACACTGCTCTTTATGTCATTTATGCACAATAAAAATAAAAGTGGACTTAAGTGAGAGTCTTGGGGTACTCCCGAGGATATAATGAAGAACACCTATCGATAACTTTGAATAACCACCGCTTGAGTCCTGTTGCTAAAAATGAGGATATCCACCTATATAAATAGCCCCTGATCCCCAAAGCCCACAAATTTTTAAGAAGTATATCGTGATTGATTTTACTAAATGCTTTAGAGAAATCAGTGTATAAAGCATCAACTTGCATCCGTTTGTCCATAGACGTAAGTATAGACTCAGAAAAGCTAAGTAAATTAGACTCCACTGATCTCATCTTGAAAAAACCATGTCGTTAAGGTGCTATGATCGTTCGAACGCCAGAAAATTACTGATCAACAAAAATCTTTTCCATTAACTTACGGAATATCTGTAACTTAGATATGGGGCGATAGTTTTCGATATTGTTGCGTGAACCTTGTTTAAATATCGGGCGAATAGAGGCTTTTTTTTATACTTCAGGGAATTTTCCCTATTTTAGGGATTTTTGATATATGGGAGAAGCCAAGTTGAAAACACAATTAATTACAAATACTGGGTGTATTGCTGAGCCAGTACTTTTATTTCTATATACATATGCTACTACTTTCTACTTCCTTCAGTTATACATATATATTTTATGTTATTAAAATTATTCAACCAATTATACACGCTAACAAAAGCCCGACGAAAGATACCTATTATTTTGCTCTGCTTATATCATCACCATTTAACATAATTGTATTACTAACAAGTACTAAACGATATTTTAAAGCCGTATTTAATAGATACTAGTATTACAACGCCTTTGTGTTAAGTTTATCGTTTCTAGGTCATGACTTTACTTTCATTGTATTATGTCGCTGGTGGCATTTACTTATTTTAATATATCTAGCCTACTTACGGCGGAAAGCATCCTCAATTCCCTTTTCAATTGCTAGAGGATAAAGATATTTTATCTGCCTTTAAATTTTAAAGCCTGCCATTTGTATCCTTTGTTTCGTCCTCCCTCTTTCAGCTTCGCTGGGGATATCTAGAGGAGATTTGTATAGATTTCTCGCTCTTAAAGAAAGACCTTTCGATACATTCCGTAAGGAAGGCAATCCAATTCAAAGGAGTGCAGAAATATGTACCCTGGTTAAATATCTCGCATTTTTGTTGCGTGAGTAAATCTTTTCAATTGCACGAGCGTGAAAGGTATTTTAATAATTACCGAATTTAAAGTTCTCTCCTGCAAACACTATCAAAACTAAGCTTTTAATGCACGCTGCCAGCTTTTTAAATGACAATATTTCATTAGTAAAATAAACTCTGACATTCTTTAGCTACAAATTATATTCATACAAAGTATTTTATTTTACTAGTAAAATAGAGTAATTTGAATTTAGAACTGAAGACTGGCAGGTACGAAAAAATAAAATACAGCATGGGCCAGAAAACACAATGTTTTTTTCGTATTTTTTTATTAATAGGTATTTAACATGCTAATCCGCTGATCCACTAAATAGTTTTTTATTCTCAATTTATGTAGCAGTGGAAGAAAGAATTTATTTCAAAAAAATGTTAAGAGAAGTTATTGCCAAAATTTAGCTTGCAATATCTTGTTATTTTTAAACCAATCTTCTTTTTGTCCAAAATTTTTCTTCAATAATACGCAAGATATATAACTTGCTATAAATGTGAAAAACACTTTATTATCGCACCAATCCAGAAAAACCGTATACGATACTATGTTTTGTGAACTGGATTTATTTGGTATTAATTCAAAACTGGCGGCCTGATTGATTATATATTGAATGTCTTTTATCACTTGCCATCATAAAACAACAAATTATAATAATCCGACTCACAATAACATACAAATCAAATTATTTTCAAAAACCTACAATAAAATAATTAATGTGGAGATTGGACGCTGGATACCCACGCGGCATCTACAATCATATATATGTATGTATTATAGTGTGTTGAATGTAGTTGACGACGTATGCCATAGGTAGTCTCGCTGTTTTCTACAACCGTATATGTTTTAAACGTTTCCTAATTTATTTATTTTTCTATATTATCGATTCTTTTCCAATTTTTATAGTGGTTGTAATAGATTTAGTCTATGATGTGTATTTTAAAAATTATTTTATTTTATTCCAAACTTCTCTTGTCATAAAATAAAATGTTACCAACATCATTAATATCTATTTTCTCCTTCAATCATCTTTGGTCTCTGATGATAAATGATAATTTCAGATGCTATTCAAGATGGCACATGTAGACAAAAACTTGCGATATAAATTTAAAATATCCATAATTGTTTCCAACATCCTGAACGAAAATCCTACCGTAAATAGAAAATATTGTGAGCGTAATTGCTGTCATCCGCAGTCTGTGATAAAACAAAGGCTATTTTTAAACACGTATTTCTTGTTTACTGTTTCGAAATTCCATATTTTATTATTTTGTCTGCGTAAAGCTTTGCACTATTCTTGAATTTAATAGCGCTGGCGTGCTAGAAGCTTGAAATTGATAAATTATATAAAAAAAAATGTGACATATTATTTTATTCTAGAATATAAAGGCTGTACATAAAGGGCTGTTTACTATGCATATAAACCGGATTTGGATTTAAGACCCATATCGCTTTCGATATCTTCCATCTCTTTTCATCTCGTGGGGTAGCAGAGGTCATCTCGCTTGCAAACGCCCTGCGTAAATGCCAGAAAATATATGTTTTTTTTTTCAAGATGAAAATTCAAAATTAAATTAAATATCATTTCTTTAGTGGAGCACTTACGAGTAAGGGTGATTACAAAATGGTGTTTTACAAAAAGCCTTCTTACATCCGGACAGATATAATAATTTGCTCACCATGTTGCATAGCTATGTTGACATATATCTACACTAAAAAAATATTGGATTTCTTCCTACATAACCATTTTCTTATTACGGTTTTATACAGAATTTTGTTGAATTACAATGAATATTGTTGAAACTTCATTACTCTATTATATGTGTCACCATGCTCCATTCGGGTAAAACGAAAATAACGGTATAATGTAGCTTCAACATGATTTATGTAACTGACTATAACCTTACGTATGTATATGTACATACGTAAGGTGTGTATGTATGTACGTATGTACATGCTGTCATGGTAAAAAAAAGAACTCGTTGTGGGCCGTACTAAATAAGCGGTGTGTTACCATGCCCGTGACATGGTATCTACACCGTTACGGATAATTAGGATTAATACATACGGACCACAGTCCATCTTATATCCAAGTCTTTTACGCTCATTCCACGGCTGAAAGAACTATCACATATCGATATACCAGCCTGCGGTGACGGGTTCGCCAGTTGTAGTCGACACCGCCTCACAGTCCATGCTATATACGTAATCCCTTTTCAAACATGCTCATTTCCGTATATTACAGCGCTAAACATATTTTTCTCAGTGTAGAATATACAGCTGAAATAATGATAATAGATATATTTAGAGTGAAAAATTTGTATTTAACATGACTTAAAATGTTTGAGAAAAATATATAAGGAGATATATAAAAATGAAACTTAAAACGAAATAAATAAAACGTGAGATTAATATTAAGCACACTTTATAATATTTTATTTATGTACATATAACGATAAACAGAGGTTTTGCAGGAAGCACAATACGAAACGTAGGTGATATTTAATAACATTGAATAAAATTTAATTTAAAAATAATAAACCCAGAACAAGTTAGTACGCTTATATGTGGTGATCGATCCCATGCCGCCTAACTAAGTGGTTACTTGTTCTAGAGCAAATATTTTGAACAGAGTAAATGTTTAAAAGAAGAAAACATGTTTAAAAAAAAACAATGAGAAATTAAAACAACTAAAAAAATAGAATTGCTTACGTTTTTGTAAAAAATATAAACTGTTTAATGGCAAATATATCTAAAAGTAGAAACAAATATAAATATATAACGACATTACATGCATATGTTTTGTGAATATATGGATGAGTACTTAACCCCTCAAATGTGAGGCGTCCCTTAAGGCATGCCTTGGCAAAATGTATACAAAATGTATATAAATTTATATAAATGTAAATATAAATGTAAATGTGCGCCGCTTTATAGTAATCCGCTCTATAGTAATGCTATAGCTCTATAGTAAACCCCGCTCTATGTAAATGTAAATGTAAATGTAAATATAAATTTATATACATTTTGCCGTAGGCAACCCGAGCTAATCGCCATTCATTTGAGGGGTTAATAATGTTGGTATGCTGTTCATTCTGTGCAGTAAAGTTTATGGTAAATGTGAGTTCAGTATCCTACGGTCTCCGTAAAGAAAGAATACTTCTTGTAGTAAAAAATATCCACGTCATTAAAGTCACAGTTACACTGATTAAGCATTCTGTAAAATACTTATTTTGGGTGTGGTTGGATGTCACAAATCTACCTGAAATAAGTTCGTATACTTGGTTTATTGGCTCGGCACACGGACAGAAATTTGTGAAAACAGAAAACGCATATCACAGAGAGAACAGTGGTCTTCAAAACTGTCGATGCCATATAGATTTAGGTTGTCCATGTAGTTTTCATCGATCTAAGTCCGATAATTTAAGTGCTTAATGAATATATTCTGGATACGCTTCAGCGTGGATTTGTGAATCTTATAGTGTAATGAAAAAAATGTGGATGCATGCGTATTGCAGAACACTCCGCACACACGCATAGCAAACTGTCTTTAAACCTTTGACATTTCGGTACAGTTTACAGGCGCTAAGTGCCTTAAAGGCCTACAGTGCCTTAAAGGCCTTGTCTATTATATGGAACATATGACTGTTTTAAGTGAGACTAGTGAGTAGTATCCAAAATCTAAATACGAATAAAACTCCATATAACGAATATAGAAACCGTAACAATAGAAACGCCATTTCCGAGTAATACCGACTCAAAGGATAAATATACACTTCTGTGATTTATTTATTGCTGTAATAAATTAATGAAAATATTGTAAGATTGACGCAGTATGCAACTCAGCAAGGACATGAAGTTTCAGAATCAGATTTTTATATACCGCAATAAGAAGTCGTCACTGAATGGTATTAACTTTAAAAACTATGTAAACGCTGTGTCACACTAGTAACTGCTTTATGTTTATTTATTAGCAGATCCCAAAAAGAACGTATTTTGAAGTGGTTGAATTGCTAAAGACAAGGCCGAAGAAAAAAATAATCATCGTGCGTCGCTTGGTCTAACATGGTCTAACAACCCATCTGGGGTCTGCACAGACAGTGAGTGAGACTCGGTGGGCGCTGTCTTAATGAAGTTAGGTTGTCCGTAGGCTACGCCCACTAACTCTTCCGATTACAAACAACCTTCTATTTTGTTTTGAAGCTGTCAACGTCTTCATAGGTGTTAATCCCTGAATGTATAAGTTGGCACCGCTTAAGTTGGCACGTTAATAAAACCGCTAGACCGCAGAGGCGCGGCGGCGTACACACATAATATATTTGTGAAATAATACTTGTTTATTTGGAGTCACTGGATTGTCAGGGTATTTAGTCATTATTTCAGTATTTGGATTGTCAGAGTATTTACCACATTCCTCATGGTAGTACATACGGACTTGGATTTCTTCTCAGGTGACAAAATGTAAAGATCAGATAGCCGGATAATTTTTTACTTAGCGGTTGATATTTACTAACCTCTTATAAACCCATTTTCTGAGGCGGGTATTTTTCCCGAATTTCGAGATGGTCTTATTTTCTATTTCGGAGATATGCGTTAAATGTGTAAAACGACCTTTTCACCCCCTTTAGATTGAAGTTACGCGTAATCCTTTTTCAGTACATCCCTAGGCTAGCGAGCGAAGCCTCAGGCAAAATTTCAGTTATCTACTCCCGCCCGTTTCGGCTGGGCGTTGATGAGTGGGTGATTTTTTTGGGCCGTTTCGCCTAATTATATCGAAGACAGATGAATATAAATTCAATTAACTGAGGGTAATCAATAGAAAAGAGTAAATCATAGTAATTACAATATTATTAAAGTCATCCAGTCTATCATGGGCATGCCTGGTTAAGTGTGTTATCATGATAAGTTGACATCGTCGAATTCAAGCTCTCTCGCGGATGCAGGCAACATATTAAAAAAATAGATATAAAAATGACTTCTGGTATTTTGCTAGATGGATTTGATGCAGTACAGTAACTAGGTATCGTTTTTGTTACGCGTGACTATGTAATTATGTCGTTTTGAATAAGTCTCGCAGTCTTCGTCTTGTGACTATCTATTTGTATAAGTTTAACAGTTGACCAGGTGTATCTTGGCAATAATGAGACCTTCATAAAAGTACTTATTGCGGTTATTTGATTATATTTGATTTGATTTGATATTGATTATAAAACGGATTATTTTTGTAAAATAAAAACGCGGCGGAGATCAAAAGCATTACCCCATCACAGTATAATGTGCCCCATACTAGAATTACTTAAAATTACGCGTATTTTCTTAAACTCTTCCTTATTCTAAAAAGGACCATTGAAAATTAGCTAGTCTGAGACCAGATCATCGTGGGCCCTGCCCATAGCAGGCTACAGGTCCGGCTGGCTACAGGACCTATAGTCAACATATTAAGACTGTTATAACGTGTGATTGGAGATCATATCACGTTATAGCCAAAACAAAAATTAGGAGCGCCACCGCATTTGTACTAAACGCGGAAAAAAACTATAGGAGGTTAGGTGATGACCGACAAATAAAAAAACAACCACAGGGCCGGGAAAGAATTTGGTTTGGCACTAAATTTGGTAAAACGGAGAATAAACCTTCGCAAATTTAAAATAAAACTACAAATTCATCAATTTGTAGTTTTATTATAACTCATCAGTTATAAAAACAAAGGTCCTTTATTGAGCAGGTAGTTCCTTCCGTAAATCTCCTCTTCCGACTACGGTGACATGTTGTACGTTTACAGGTTCAATTTAATATCCAGGCGAGAAAAAATCCGGGCACGGTTGGCCGATTCTTGAGGGTTTGTTACATTAGGAAATAAAAGGTAACACAGCAAAACCCACGCTGTGATGAAAAGAAAAAAAATCACCATTACTTTCACGAACTCGTTTAGCTAATTGAAACCCCAAAAGAATTAAACGCTTACCAAAAAATATAACCTTGTTCACATTGCACAAAAACGCCGCACTCCTAGTGCACTATACTTCACTGATGACTGGTTTTCACCAGGTTCTCGATCTCCCAGCACGAGTGAGCAAAAAGTGACTTGCGCCCATCTTGGAACCAATTTGACAAGCCGGAAGTGGTAGTATTAAACAAACGTTAGGAGATTAAAAAAAACTCATGACAACTCATGTTCACAATAAAATAGTAATATTTTTGTAATATTTATTACATTTATTAAAAGGTTCTTTCGAACTTAAAATGTTTTTTAAACCTCTTGTTTTTTTTTGTTATGGCAAGGACACCAAGAGGGTCATTTTTTATTGGACCGTGCAATACGGCTATTTCTAATTTGACAGCTCAAAAGTCATAGCTTTTATGCGATTTTTTGGAGAAATGCTGGTAGACGCGGAACAATGCTTATGAAACAATTCAAAAACTGAGTAAGAACAATAAAAAACACGAGAAATACACGCGAAGCGTGTTGCAATGCGTGCAACAGGTTCCTGAAGCATAACATGCCACGCAAATTTGGATTTTTGTTACACTGTTACGTCATCATAATTAGAATTTGTTACAGCCCCATCGTGACAAAAGTTTCTGACGCCGCATATAGTGTTACCACCACAGAACAAAGAACATACGCACGCATACGCAGCAGTTCTCAAATGCGTGGTTACCACAGATCGTTATGCTTCCCAGGGAACTAAGCGGTACGTTTCGTTCCTTTCATTTCACAAATGTAATATGTACTCCAACATTTACTTGTTCACGGAGGCAATAAATGTATGAATATACTCTGGACTAGTACAGAGTGAGCTTAAAAAGTACTCTCCTGGGTCCACGGATACAAAGTTGCAAAATTGTTCCCTCTGACGTTTACTCTGTAACATGATATTCGTACCTCGAATAACGAGTCGGCGCAAGGCTTAATGTTTGCTGGCGATATTAAATTGTACTTATCCACTGGAACTGCTGTAGCCTGTGGGCTCCTCTAGCCTCACCTTGATGCCGTTTGATCTAGGAACCAAAAAAAATTCTCTGTTAATTATATCCAAATGGTCAATAATGACATACACTAGATCGACTGCGCCTTTGATATATGATTAATCCATCGCTGGTGATGTGCTTGCTAGGGTTGCGAAAATAATAGATCAAAGAAAGTGTTCACTTCGATCCCAAGCTTGAATTCAAGGAGCACATTACTGATTTGTTTATGTCCTCTTATAAGTTGCTAAAAGCGTATTAATCCATTAGTATACAACGTCCCTAATTGAAAATAAACCAATATAATAATACAAAGAAGTTCCATGCGCGTTTCGGAGTTTTAATCAAATCCTCCATCTTGACAAATAAGTAGGTACTGTTAATTGGTTAATCAGGGTTGCCAGCATTAAACCTCATATTTATTATGTCACTGATAATATGAGAATATGATTTCAGTAAAAGTAATTAAGTTACATATAAAATGTATGTAAAAAAACTAAATTTAAGGTGAGGACTTAAAGTCTCAATTTTTAACAGTTAAATAATATAAGTGAAAATGTTCACTTTAAACTGGATGAGCCCGATTGCCTTTTTTTCGTGAACTAAAAATCGGAATTAGTTCATTCGAACAAGACTGACCAATACGTTAGACCGGAATATGAAATGAATGATTAGTCACCTTTCCAGCATAAAACTACCAATCGAGCTTAAAGTGGCATAATCTAAGACCGGACGAAATGTTTTCAAGCTAATTGAGATGGTTTTATGTGTGGTCGGTAGTTTTTGTGCGGAAAAATAACAATCGGTCATTTTACATTCCTCTATAACGCACTTCTCTGTCTCATTTGCATGAACTATTTTCCGATATTAGTTCACGAAGAAACGCAGTCGAGCCCAATATCCCTCAATTTCAAGTTTCAAAATTCAAAATCTAACTAAGTAATAAAATTGAGCAATATCATGTAATTAAACACAATTAATTTAATGATAAAAGCCCAATCAAGTAAGTTAAGGACCAATTAAGAAAATTAAATCTAAATTGTAAGAGCACCGCAAATTAAATTTCGACCCCGATCCAATTAATATTACTGTGTTTCCTTTGTCATTTGGCCGGACGCGGTTACGTAGCTGAACCACTTAGTCAGAGTGCTAGCACTTGCATTTAGTTTAGTTCAACTGAGTAAAACTGGACAAACTTGTAAAATATCTTGGAAAGCTTAAGTGATACAAGTATGAGGAAGAGATAATCCACGCATCTTTAACGATGTCATATTAGCCCATTAGTAAGGACTGTTGAGCAGAAATATACCACATCTCAGCTGCATAAAGTATTTTAATAGTATTTTGAAAAATACGTAATCGATGAAGCAGCCAGCAAAACACGACAAAAACCTAATGAAAATGTTACCATAATGTATATGAATTTATAACCGACGATGGAAATATAAAATGATCATGCCTACTTTACTCATTATTACATTATTTAGTACTTGTGAATATTTTTGTAATATACGTATGTATTTTTTTTGTAAATATAGTTTTTAGATATTTAGTTCTGCTAAATATTTATTTCGTAAACATTTACTTTTAGTCATTCAGCCTCTTACTAGCGCTACCTCCAGGATATTTATCAAAGATACTGTTAAAATTAAATTTAAAAGACACAGCCAATTACATGTTTCCACTTACACATTTATTTTTTTGAAGAATAAACAAATTTAATGTGAATACTTCTTACAAGATATAGTCATGCATATATGTTATTTAAATATATATTTTTTAATTTGATTAAATACATACAGCATAAAAAATAACATATAAGCATAATATATGACGATAATAAAGGCAATGATGTTTCAAATTATTTGCGATATAAGGATTATAAAAGATCCTAAACAATACAATACAAAGAGAACAAAGAGAATTTTAAATTAAGAGTTAAGATCGCTATGTGTGAGTGTGTGGGTATTGGTGGTATTGGTGGTGCGATTGACAGCGTGTATGTGTGTGTGTGTGTGTGTGTGTGTGTGTGTGTGAGGGTGTGCGCGCGTGTGTGCATGTATGTAACTGTAGTGTGTGTGGGCATGTGAATGATGTGAGTGCTTGTAAGTGCATGTGGAAATGCAGGATGCTAACTCAATTCGATCTGATCTTCAGATTTTCATAGACCTCCTTAGCTAAGGATCGACTATTTTGTATGCATGCATAGTTAGTGTTGTACCTTGGTACGTAAAAAGTTATTATTGGTGATTATTCTATTATTCTATTATATGATTATTCTATTATTCTATTAGGTGACTATTCTATGGTGACTTAACTATTTTTTTGTGGTTTATCTGATAACTTCGCCAGGTTATTCTACAAGCTAATGAAAATCTTTACTTAATCTTGTTCTAGTATATAACTACATCAATATTAGTCAAAGTTTAATGGTACATAATGAAAAATTGCGTATATGTATTATATATCCATTATATGCGGGGATTAATTGCTCTCAGACGAGCAATCTCCATCATAATAACCTTATTTCCTTTCAATTTCGAAACGATCGCAAACTTAAGCAGTTCAATTTGAGGCTGGGAGATTAACATTACCGTGGCGTCGTTAATCTCCTTGCACATGATTGAAATTTCAATGAAACTTTATTCTTGTGAGGTTGCCAACTTTCGTCATACCTAAGGGGGGCTCAATTTTCGTTGGTTTTTTTAATTAAAACCAATTGAATGCTGTTTTAGTTAATTATTCACTTGGAATATTTCCATTTCTTAGCCACTTTGTGCAGTATGACTATCTTCGTCAATTCTTAAATTTACATTTCAATTAATTTAATCAATTCAGTCAATTCAGTCAATTCGTCAATTCGTTTCTTCTAAACTTAGCTAAAATGTAGCTTAAACGACTCTAAGTTTACACTATTTTTATAGTCCAATTAATTAAATACTTTTTTTATTATTTGAAATTGTATTTATTTGTATAGATTAGGGTTATAAGTTATCGGTGTGATCGTACAGATATAAATTGTAACTAGGAAAAAACAATGAACAAAGGAAATGAACACAACCCATACGATCATTCTAGCTAGACGAATGCCTAACTAGACCGAACAGCCTGTATCTGGGTATACGAAATATACTATCTTGGTTTTTAAGTAGTACTGTCGTTACTTGACAACTAAACTACTTTTAATATTAATACTAAAATAATGGTATAAAATAAAACACATATTAATATAAATATACAAGATATATAAGGGCTAGTTTTATAAGAAATAAGTACATACATGTTATATATTATAATTATACAATAAAACAAATGCCTATGTATTCACATATGTTTTGAAAGACTTAAATGGTTGATTACTGCTTTGTTTTGGGGTCGTAGCTGTAAAACCATGTTTCATTATTTTTTACTATGTTTCACACTAAATGTGACCAGTCGCACCAAGTGATATGTTTCGCACCAAGTGACAAGTCAAGTTTTTACAGACTCCGTCAAAATGTGTAGGATCCACCGCGAGCACAGCTTTCTTGCAGCCAAATGTTTGTGTCGGATTGATTGTACCTGACTCATACCTACACCTAATGGTGCTCAAATCTCAGGGTAGATCAAATGCCTGTCCGTTTTGATTATACGGAACAGCATCGACGTTTTTTTTTGTCGGCAGCGGAGGACGGGCGACCTTCAGGATATTTATCAATGAGATTAGCACTACCGCGTTTGAATTCCTCGAAATTGGTATAAATTGTCGTCTTAAATAAAGCTTCTTCGCCAAACGCAGTTTGAATGCGAAGGAGGCTCTGCTAAACTGCCGAATTATAAGTAAAATCCTATAAAATCAAAAAGCGAAAATTTTCACGAGTTAAATCCATCGTATTGCAGACATGCATTTGTTTTTATAATGAAAATCAAATGACAGTTAGTTGAAACATACTTAATTCTACCGGCAAAAAGTTGAATTTCCAAATTTTCTAATTATCTTTAATAATTGTTTATGTAAGTAGCCGGTTCCTGAAACTTTCAGTGTGACCAACTTTCAGATGTACAATAAAATACTACTTTAACATTCAATATTTACGCGGCGACAGGCGAGGGTTGAAAACCCCGCCCACCACCCGGGCAGTTCTAACGACGTGGGTCGTTTTATCTGCCCAGGATGTCATGCAACGACAACCTCACGCGTGCCGGAAGGGTAGCGCGTGAGGGGTGAGCGAACGGAGACCTTATGAGGGATTCTCCGGGCTTCAGCCCCCGCCGGCACCCCGTAAACCGTTTATTTAAAATTCAAAATTATTACAATTAATTACTTAATTACTAAACTAAACTAGGAGACTAAGCGGTAACGTATTTAATTTTTTACATAGTATGATATACCTATTATTATTTTAATTGCAATGAGTTATGCTTATGCGGTGGAAGTTATGCTCCATGCGGCATGTCGAAAAAAGAAAAAGAAAAAACGGGCAGCAAACGGCAGGGGCGCCGTCGGAGACGTCGACGACCGGGATCCTGTGAAAGGGCACGCACCCACAAGGGCGATTAGGGACGATACAGTACGGGCGACTTCGGATGATGAAGCAGCCCCCGGCTCGCACCGCTAAGAGGGGGGGCCCTCCCCCGGAGGAGGATAGCCCCTCTGCCTCAGATCCTCCCAGAGGGACACCCAGTGATCCACAAACTCGCGAAACGCAGCAAAGCAACCCCTACAACTTACCAAGTCCGCATACCAAACCGGCAGACTGCCGACGCACGAAAGATGCCATTGTACGAAATAAAATACTACTATGTTTTTTCAGCGCATCTATAAAGGTGAAGAGTCACAAATAGAACTATGAATCTCTTGAAAGAAAATAGAACCTGTGAGAGTGGCCACCCTTCACTAGGCTCCTATTGTTTGTGAGCGAAGGGTGGTTCTCATCAATAAGTTTTCTCCGTATTGAAAGTCGTTGTGGTTGAAGTTGAAGTATTTATTCGGAAGGTATGTGTCGGTTGCCAGTTTGTAACGCCTTGTTTGATATTTCGCCGGTGTGTAGGTAGTGTGGGCTCGAGGTGATGTCGTGGTTGTGTATCCGAAGTGTGAAGCGCCGCGATAGATTTGGAGATAATGATGATCACGTATACTATGCGTGGTTGTTGTTGACTCGAAGAATAATGAAGAGCGCGAGTACTTGTAGATGAGCGGGTAACGACCGCTTAGAGGATGATGAAATATGTGTCGAATGTACTGCTTTTTATATGATATGTATGATGCAATATCCATGAGTGGGGTAGAATAAGTGTGTCAATTCGTATCGATCAGAAGAAATGACATTAGTCATCAGCTGTGTGTGCAGTAAATGCTGATTTTAGTTGGAATTTAATTGCGGTTGGCTCGTGTATATTTGAGCGTATTTGCGGTTTCGATTCTATAGAAATTACTTCTTTGTTGTGGGTATGTTGGACGAAGTCTCCAACAAACCAAAAATTTGCTTTAAAATCGAATAGCTGGTCACCCTATTGACAAGTACTCAAGCGAAATCTAACGTGTCTAGTCTTGGTCCCGCACAGCGATGTGTTATTCAGTTGAAACTATTAGTTCTGCTGCATGTTTCACTGCAGTCCTTTACCCCCGTACATCTATCAATTGCTGTAATATTCTACAGCTGTAATAGACTACGACGGTGATGAATAATAGTAATAGATATTAGGCAGTAATGGTATCGGCACTCGTTTATTCGCTAGCATCAGATGTAATATTAAAATTTAGTATTGACATCTGTCGCTTTTTAAATTCTTAAATTTAATGACTTTCTAATATGAAAACTGTTATATTCTGAAAATGTAATACCTACTTCGTAACTCCGTTATTGTTAATGGTAGAATTTTTATTCCGTTATTAACTATGTACTTCATAACACCGTTATTATTAATGCTAGAATAAAAAATAAAAATGTACCGGAGGCGTGATTGCGTCGGCGCCTCTCACCGGCTCGCGACGTCTCCGCAGCAGGTCTATACGTTAAGGATACCGGCCATTTGAAGACGTCTTGGCAGCGGAAGCGGCCGACGATGTTCCTGCCATTGTACGAAAGATGGCTGCGAAGTATGTTAGTGGTAGTATGTGGTATGTTGTACGAAGTATGTTCAAGTATGAAGTATGTTGCAACAGCTGATCGTATGTTGAATGGAGAGTTCCCTGGAGAGGTTTACCCAAAGGGATCCCTGTTACAGAAACGCAACAAACGCGATTAAAGTACAACCAACGCCACCACGCAGAACAAGGAGCGGTACGACCCAGGATGGACCTGGTTCGCATCGATCCGGAATCGGCTGCCGAAAACCAGCATAATTTCCCGTATTAAGCGCTATCTGCTTTAGGAATCCTCTAACCCACTGGAACCTACAAACATTACAATCATGGACTCAACGGAAAAGTATCAAACTACTTGAATATTCACGGGTATCGCAGGGATCTCTTCCTCATGATCCTACTGCCCGCACGGCCCATTCGAATTGAAAATGTCCGAGATCAATTTAGGCGGTATATCTCAGGCCGAAAACGGTGCCACATATACCTATTGCTCGCCGAAATCTATAGTTTTAGTAAATTCACAGCGACAAAAATAAATCAACTTTTATTTTTATTTCTTTTATTCTGTTTATAACTCACATTATATTTAATTTATTATTCTATTATCATCGATTAAAAGGTTTTAAAAATTATCCTTACTTTTTATACGCTCAGAGCGATTTATCTATTTTGAGGCGCGCCGTGTATTCCAGCCTAGTGTTATCTGCCCTGTGACTGTCGACCTGAACGCGACGCAAAATGTCAAACGCGCTTTATCGTTTATTTATAAATGCCGCGATGCGGGAGACGAAATTGGCGATTGCGTGCTGTTTTATTTTGAAAAGTGCCGATTGCGTCACTGTGGGTAACATTAAGCATTGATCTGAGCCAATTTCAAACTATTTTAGACGATCACCTACACTTTAGAAAACTTTGCATTAGATAGATGCTTCACAACCTAAATGAACGCTTGAAAACGATATCGCATGGAATGATGTAGCCAAATGCTTGAAAAAATTGACAATGTTATAAAATGTCAATAAAATGTTATATTTGATATAATTACAGGTGACAAAAGCTAGTACTACTGCTATGAGCCCTAAACGAAGAGGCAATCTGCGCAGAGAGTCTTTCCTTTCGAAGAGTGAATAGAAGTGAAGAGTACTGAAATAAAGATAGCCTCCTTCAGCAGATCGGACCGCTATGCTACTATTAATATATACAATACTAGCTGTTACCCGCGGCTTCGCTTCGCGTAGAGTTTCGAATTGAGTTGTTAATTTAAGTAGTTTGGCGTTTATTTGCCTTTTCAGACGATACCTTTAGATATATAGTGCAATATTTTGTCATCCCCTCTCAGATGTTTTCAGTTATTTTTATGATTTTTTATAGATGGTCATAAATGAGACCTTTTAAGGCATTTCTTAATTTCATCAGCACGCGTGCCTTTTGGCAAAGTTTGACGATAAGTTTGACTAGTAAAGTTTGACGAAAATCCACTATTTCAGGTGGAATTACCAAATAAACCTAACAAATATAGTCCTGTGCAAAATTCCGAGTTTCAAATTTAACGGTTTAGGTATACCCATAAGATTTCATTTTTTAAATTGCCCCCAATGGTTGATTTTCAGAAAAACTGTGAATGTCATTATTTTTTATTTGTAATGAGTATCTTAAATATAAATTTTATGTAGCTTCAGCGGTTTCGAATTTCCCTATTACTGTAGTTCACCCTTTTTACCCCCTAAAGGGTTGAAGTTTCAAAACAGTGGTTTGAAATGTGCGCTGACACGTATGTCAGTCAGTAAGTCAGTTTCTCGTTTTATAAATTTCTCATTGTGTTTCTCACTAAAAAAAATATGTACTTTCTTACATTTTTTTTATCTTCTTTATTACCCTATTAGGGGTGAAATTTCCAAAGATTCTGAAACACATGTTTTTTTTTCATTTATAACCGCGGGTAGAAGTACTAGTACCTTATATGACGTATTTTCAACAAATTTTTCTTCTACCCATCTTGTACCCCCTTAGGGGCCGCATTACAAAAAAAACATCTAGGTACTTACCTTCACTATCCAATAAAGCCATGTGCAAAACATCGAGTTTCCAGATCCAACTGTGTATATCCAAACAAAATTGCATCCCTTAAATTACCCTCCCAAGGGTTGTTTTTCAAAAAACTGTGATTGTTACTATTTTTAATTTATAATGAAGAGCTTAAATAAAATTTTGATGTCAGTGGCTTCAGCAGTTTCGATTTTCCATCAACAGTATTTCACTCTTCTCCCCCCCTCCCCCTTAGGGGTTGAATTTCTAAACTTGTTAACACACATTAACACCCCCCCCCCCCCCCACTCATGTGTGCCACTATTTACAGTAAATAAAATTGAGTTTTTTTCTACTATTCACGCCTTCATCTGCAAAAACGACATCATCGACAACCAACCACCAAAACCTTATCGAAAGTTACAGGATCATCAACGGATAGATTGGAATAGATTATAATGTTATAAATGCTTATTATCCTCAATCTTCCGCTGAACCAAGTGAATTATCTGAGAAAACTATAAAAATAGCTTTTATCCGGCATGATTTTAAACCGATCACATAAACACTATCTATTCAGTTAAATTGAAGATAATTTGATTAGATTACTGACCAAAGTTGCTGAAACTGGTTTGAAAAAGCAACCTAGAAAACTATTTTGAAAAATGACTGTAAATAAATTTTGACTCACTCACTTGAGTTGCATGTCAGATAGGAAACTTAAAACATTTCAGAGATTGTTTCTCTTTAGCCGCGGTGATACTAGAGTTCAAATACCCTATTTTAATTTACATTTATAAATATATTTTAATTATCTTGAAGATTGAATTTATCAATAAACGAGAGGCGGGGAAGCGAGAATGCTCGTTTCCGTCGTCCTCCTCCACTGGCAAAGTTCTTTCTCACTCTCTATCTCTCTCTCTCTCTCTCTCTCTTTGACTTCAAAGGGGGACGCGCAAAATATTAAACTAAGAGCGGCGCATCGTTCCCTAATGACATCGTCCGTGTAAACGCTTCTGCCGAGATGGCCAAGAAACAATCCACAACGTCGGAGCAAAAACACAAAAGGATATAATTGATCTCTCTGCCGTTGCGATAATATAATAAAACTTCCACGAGGAACAGAACATTGGAACAATACTTAATGCCATCCATTTCTAAGTGGTTGCTTTTTAATATTAAGCAAGACTAGCATTTTCTGAGATAAAGCGTGTAACTCTCGATTTATATAGCTTAGTTAGTGGGAAGGAGACGTAACTAATGTAAACATTCTTGTGGGACTCTTTCTCCTTCCCTGCTGAATGAAAGTAGATTTAATAGTGTTACTGTAGCATGCTACAATTTTATTGTGCCGTCTATACCCGTAAATCGAAGTATTTGAGAATTAAAAATTGTAGTTGTTATAGTATAAAGTACCACTAGTAGTTGTTATAGTACGAGGTAACCATGATGGGTTGCTGGCCACATCATTCACAAATGATAATTCACTAATGTTTCATAACGAAATAAACAAACGGATTCTGCCGCTACATGTTCTTGAGGCTTGGATTATGATACTTCACCGGCCTAATCTGAAGGAATCCTGAGTAAGCCACGTATCTGGTAGTCTACGACGGATCTACTATAGTTGGACGCCCGCGCCGTGCAGATCGAGAGATCGAAAACTCCGTTCGCCGCTCATTATCTAAGGTAAGTAAAAACCATGTTTTTTTTGGGCTAGTTTTTTTTGGTTTATTTGTTCACTGATGTATGATTTTAACATGAAATAGCTCTAGAGTTTTACAGCTTTATGTGATTTTTCGTTCATATTTTATAAACGTAACTTTGTTAACGACAATCCCATATCCTTATTTTATTATAAAATTTAATGTTTTATTAGCTTCAGCAAATAATTGAAATATAATTGAAAAAATCATAGTAAGAAATCGAAGACTATCGTGGATTTTTGTTATTATATAAAAGACAAAACGAATATACCTCGTAAATTTTGTAGCACCTGACGTTTCAACGATTTTGCCACATCGCCGAAACCTCGGGTGTTGCGAATTTCACAGGGTAAATTTGTTTTCTCTTAATTATAATGAAAAAATCATACTACTCCAAATAAACTGGAATGGATTTTTAATACGTTGTAGAGTCGTTGTATATTACAAAATACAAATTTATGATAATATTTGAGGAGTTCCCTCAATTCCTCATGGATCAAAAAATATTTCAGTCGTGAAATATGAAGTCGTTTAAAAAGAAAATGCTTCGATGCAATAATTGTACAAACAAATACTAAATTTACGAACTGGTAAAAGACAAAGTTTTACAATCAAGTGTAAATCTCACTCGCAGTTTTTATGGAAACGGCTCTCACTCGTTCGTCCCTTTCCTAAACGATGTCCAAAGGTCTAGCCAAATTCTACTGAAAGCGAAGAGTTTAACTTCCTTCACAAACACCATATTACCAAATTTCGAGTTACGTAACTACTATCATTTGGTCAACATTTTATTTTAATTCACTACGTCGTAGTCATACAATGCTTTTAATTAAACTATTATTTCTGACTGACTAATTTTTTGGGTTTTTAATACATCCGAAAACATAACAAACACTTTCTAATGTCACAATTTAGTCAAACCGCTCAACACCGAGGTTTAAAATCCTCATTTAGGTGACCAGACCACTATGCCACCGAGACGTAATTGTAATAAAAATTGTAACATTAATAAAATTAATGGTAATAAAAAAAAATAACATACAAAATATAAATTACATGCATTCTTTGTCAATAAACCTGTAGTGACTTATGATGATGAGCCATGTAACATTTTTAATCAACAAACATTTCTATTTCTGAGGTTCAATTGACATCAAATAACAAAAAAACGACTAATATCATTAAAAGAAATCATAATTTCTTCTTTTAAACGTTGCATTTTTAGCGTTATATAGAAACAGCGTCTTTCACAATAAGCAGTTTTTATTCAAAGGAAGTTTACCCCATTGCTAGCATTTTCACTGATATATAAGCACGTACAATTCATTTAACACTCACTGTCTTCGTCAACGCTCGCACTGGTAAGCCTTTTTTTTAATTAGGTAATTTTAAAATAATTTAAAACAATTTTATCTTAGGAACTATGCACAGAAATATTTTAAACATTTAATAAATACCAGAAAATGAATACATTGCATAGTCCAGTGACAAAGCCACCTAAATAGGCCGGGACCTGTTATAAGGTGAACGTTCAGTTTTGTGCGTGCTTGTTCAATACTGTGATTAATACAAAAACAAAATTAAAATATGTCTGTAACAAAAAATAAAAAATAAAATTGTAGTAGGTAATAAAATAATTATTTGATCACAAAAATCTCTTCCTAAAACTCTCTTAGATAATTAAATGGTAAACATATTAAAACTTTGTGTTTATCTACTGCATGTAATCGCCGAAGAACATCAAGTCGACAGGAACTGGAAACTGATCATCGATAACTCACGATATCTGAGTATCCCGATAAAAACATCGATAACTAATTATTTCCATTCAAACACTCACCCTTCACTTTCGACTTGTGGAATTTTCCAACTTCACGGCGCATACTTCGGCTGATCGCTGCGTCTCCGAAAACGGATTAACTTCTTAGTGTTGCGCCCAGCTGAAAAGCCTAAAAGGCAGAATTAAGTTTAATCCGTTAAAATAAAGTTAGCCGTTCCGATGAGACGATATTATCTCTTCAGTAAATTGGCGCGCCGTTGATGGATTGTTCGACGCTGAATAAAATGCTTAAATTGCCTGCTGAAACACAATTATAGGCGTCAGACTAATGACTTTCAGGATGGACTGCGCCTATTTCAGAATGTTCACCTGCAAAAGCAAAGAAAATTTCATTCTGTCAGAATAATCGCTACTTACTCAAGTAATCCTTGGGAAAGAGCGAAGTATTATAAAATTGCGTATAAATTTAGTAAATTTGGCGAAAAACGTCAACAAATCAGAATTGTGAATTCCAATTATTAGGTCAAATCACAAAATGAAAAAGAATCCATAGTATTTTTATCATTTTTGTTTAACTCATAGAATATGGAATATGTGAAATTTATCTTAGCTTTCAATACTTATACTCGTATATTATCTAGCGTGTGAATAACAATATGCTAATAATTCAACAACGTGAGATGATAATTTCCATTAAAACACTGAAAACGAAATCGGTAAACATTACTAAAACTGAAAGCGTTACAGCATTACTATGCATTGAATAATTAAGTATTCATACGACTCCTGTCATTATTAATTGCTAAATTTACATAACAGTCAAATAGGGATTTAAGGATTAGCTGCGTTATCATGCGGGGAAATTAATTTATACGGGCGTTGGGTGAGATATTTTCGGTTTTATATTTGGTAGGACATTGACATCTCATGTACGTTCATTTTTATATTTATAGATATCTCTGTCTATCTCTGTATATCCATATAGATCGCTAACTATAATATACCCGCTATAATGCCTCTTATAGTTTACATTGTACAAGAAGGGTTTGGAATTAAATTCGTCATGGTTTGAAAATCAGCATGGGTTGGAAATAAATCCATCAAAGTGCGTCATATGAAAAATTGTTCAAAACAGGCGGGTAAGAAAATTAACAGACGCTGTTTTCCTAATGTAATGCTGAACTGCTTGCCAATGCCATTACGATCTAGTGCCAAAAATGTTGGTATATATTTTAATTTAAGTCTTCGTTTCGAAGAGAGTATCAGCCAGATAGTTGGATAAGGTTTGTACGGCCTAAAACCTTATACAGAATCCGGGAGTACCTCAGTGTCAAAATCCGCATCATAGTCGTCAATTCGCGGATTTTACGGGTCTTGGGCTATGGCGACTGTGTGTACGACCCTTGTTTGAACAGGGTTGCACAAGAAAACGAGAAATTTAGACTTGGCAACACAACTGTGAACGTCATAGTGCTGGAAGTTGTTCGGAACCGATTCGTAGTTGTTATGAACACGTTGCTATTTAGTAATCATGAAGCATTGTAGTGATGCGGAACCTGTTATCGCTGTGAGAGCATTTTAGAAGCAGGGTGACTGTGTGACTGCTACGCAAAGGGTATTTCGACAGAATTACCAGCTAGGACGTCACAGACGTGTCCCATCTGCTCATTCGTTTACAACGCGGGTGCTTAATTTTGAAGAGACTGGTTCAGCCGCGACATCGATCATTCGAGTAGACCTTTTCTATTGTTGTCTTCAAGAAGTTCCGCTTTTCTTTATATGCGGTCAAACTGAGGTCAGATTTGACACTCCGTTCCACCGTAGAGACTTATCTGCAGATAATGAGCCAATTCTCTCACTTTGGTCTATGGATTGCGATCCAACCTACCCATTAAGAGACCCCTCACATGATGCCAGAATAAACTCAGTGAAACCTAAAGTAAAGAAAGTAATTGAAAATTTCCAATAAATGTAAATATGATTCGGATACATAACCATGTTCTGTCCAATGGCATAAATATAGAGTAGCAGTGTGAGTGATAAATGAATTATTAAATATAAAACAATAGAATTAGTACGATCAGGGTAGGCAGACGATATAGGCAAGCATAGCTGACTAGTGAAAATGCAGTATGGAAACCGGTATCTCACGTGATCATCCTACGCGTGTGAACGGCGAGTGAGCGGGGCAGCGGCGAAAGCAAGGGTTACAAATAATTACGCACTTAAACGTCCAGTTTTATCTCTCCGTATTATTTCTGTGATGGAATCAGCTTATATATAAATGCGATATATGGCACTAATAATTGAATGTTATTATTGTTATCATTGGTTAAATTATTGGGATTTTATAATCAATCGGTCCTTGTCATTATACCAACCTAACAATCCAACTGCTGTTATTATACCAACCTAACAATCCAACGGCTGGAAACAAGCCCCCTACTCCGTTTACTACTACTACTACTTCACCGTACAATGCTATCAAGGCTACCTGCGCGTCGGCTGCCGCAGATGGGTTGCCAAAACATACTATGACTGAGCAATCTAATACCATCGAGATTATAATTAAACTATTAAATAAAGAAACTTGGATAATACTAAACTACCGATAATATAATTTCAAAAAAGTACTGAACCATATCTCGTATGTTGAATTCTAAATAGCTTAGTCCTTCTTGTTACACGTAACCTATTTGGATGTGAATGAGAAACTTCTTAATGAATTCAACATGCATGCATTCGGTGTATATTCTAATTTAAAAGTTTGACACGTGTCCTCATTTCGCAAACAAATTGAGTGGCTTCCTGTTTGGCACTGTAGAACGCCGCATACTACTTTTCCGTCTCATACAGGAAAATCAACCGCCCTGACGTCACAACCTCCTTTCACATTACCCCCCCCCCCCCCCCCCCCCCTATGGCCCCTACTCACACGAGAATTTGTTTTGACGATATTGTGGATAAGCATTTTAAACGTTACTTCTCTAGAGTTTATTCTTCTCTATTTTTTCTATAGTTGAATTTTATAAATTTATAAATTTTTAGTAAAAAAGAATATTTATTTATTTTATTTATTTATTTATTTATTTTTAGGAAAACCAACAGCTAATTATAATTTAACAAAAAGACGGAGTAGTATAACAGAGAGCCAATTAAAGGTTTTCACGTTTAAGTAACGTTGTAAAAACATATGTGACCTTTCAATTAAAGCTATCGGTTAAAAATATATCAAAAAATATTCAAAAATTAGTGCTAAAGAATTCACTGTTTAGCCGCTGCCTAGCTAAGTTAATACTCGTACAGAATAGATCAAGGTCAAATCGTTTAATCAAATCATTGAAATTGTCACTTGTTCGCCACAGAAATGAATTTTGCCTATAGTTGGTACCATCATAAGGAACATGAAGAGCAGGGTTAAATCTATTGAGTTTGGAAGGAATACGGAGATTAATTTTATTTAGTAAGTCGGGACAGTTAATATTATTGGAGGTGATTTTTAGCAAAAAGGACAAGTCCGCGGTTTCACGTCGCTTAATCAAGGGGAGGATATGAAATTTCTTGCATAAATTGAAATAGTTAGATGAGCTGTATGGGATTTTCAGACGGAAGCAGAGATATTTCACGAACTTCATTTGAATGCGCTCGATTCTATTTATATATTTATCATAACAAAGGTTCCATACCTGAGATGCATATTCCAAGTATGCATATCCCAATATATATATATATATATATATATATATATATATATATATATATATATATATATATATATATATATATATATATATATATATATATATATATATATATATATATATATATATATATATATATATATATATATATATATATATATATATATATATATATATATATATATATATATATACACTGAAACTGGTGTAAAACTAATATACCTACATTTTAGATATTTTCAAACCGATGCTTATCCACACAGCAGTAATATTTAAATTTCTGGCCATTTAAGCACCTTTTTTGTAGTATTTTTAAAGTATTTCGACCTATTTCGATTTTATATTATCCTGATTATTTTTTTCGTATTTAGCGAGTAGGTACACTTAAATGATGACTTTTTAGTAGCAGATAGAGAGATAGATAGAAATTCTTTAATGCACATTTAAGGAAGAAAAACATACCACAGGCAAACTTATTGCCTAAAATACAATCTCTTACAGCCAACCTTCTTGGAAGTGAAAGAATTTAGGTTCCAATAGATACAATAAACAGAAAAAACTACATTGTATGTGTTAATTGGCAATATGAGTTATATTTAGTATTTTTTAAAACTTTCAAGTTTGGAACTCAACTATAAGCGTATTCGAAGAAAAAGAGCTAAGTTAGAAGCTAATTTACTAACTAAAACATTCCTAAACTTTTAGGTAAAAAAAATCCTAAATATTACTCGTCGCCGTCATCTCTATTGAGATGACGGCTACAAACTCTCTTCTACGTGGAACCCTCTTCTTAAAATGTTCCCGCCGCCGAACGCCGAACGCAAAGACGTAAAACAGGATACAGTGAGTGTTGTGTGCAAGACGGATTTTAAAAATTCCCGCGCTCCGAGCCCGGCCCCCCACCACCGTTATAACCTACGCAGTGGCGGCAGCGGTTTGCGGCCTACCCGCAAAACAACGGACTGACAACTCTCCAGTCTACCCTAGACAACGGCGGCTGCAACGTCACCGAAACGTCGGGTCCTACAAATTTCACGCGGTAAATTCGTTTTCTATCCTTTTTATAATGTCAAACAACCGCGATAGTCTTCGATTTTATAGTATAGTACTTACAAAAGCGTGTTTTTTTATTTTTTGAAACAATTTTTTTTTTACTTTTTTGTCTTATCTCAAAACGTGACAAGACTAAAAATGCTTTTAGTCTTATCACAATCTTGTCATTCATGATTAGAGTGCATCTCAATACGATTTCAACAAATCCAAACAACTTTAGCATGTATTGTTCCGTTATAGAGTTCCATTGCCTACCTTCCGGCTCCGTCATCAGACCCTGGAAAACATTCATGACCAGAGAGCATCTCAAGATGATTTTAAAGAGCCCAAACACGGCTGAGATACGTTGTTCCGTTATAGAATTTCAGTGCCAAATTTCCGGCTTCATTATCGGACCCTGGAAATCTTAAATGTCTAGAGTAACAGAGTAGCAGAGAAACACATTGCGCCCCTTTTTTTATTAAAGCTGATATCCTTACCATGTCGTCCATGTACATATATCAGTACCTTTTATACGCCAAAGAGATTTTTTTCAAATTGCGAACTTCACTCCACTCGACATTGCCATAATACGCGACATAAAAACAATGTGTTATTGCCTAAAGTACGCTTGACTAAACATCAAAAAACATTTTTATATATTAGTTTTAAATTGTTCAATGCTTTGCCGTCATTGACGAGAAGACTTGAGATGGCAGCATATAAAATCTGCTTGAAAAATCAGTTAGTCATACATGCCCTTTACAAACTGGACGACCTATATGATATTGCGTCCACAATTGCTTGATTATAAATAACCATATAATAACTATACTTTCGCACTAAGTTTTAGATTTTATTGACATTGTTTTTAAATACGCATGTTTCAAAATTTCCCTTTGTCATTGTATTGATCATTATTTATTATTTGATTATTGATTATTTTGTAAATTTGACTATTTTTAAGTAATCACCTGTGATTACAATTATTATTTTTTTTTCTTTTAATTAATCAAAGCGGTTCTATCATCCGGTAAATTATGATTGTGAAATTTGACATGTTCCTCAGTATTGTGAAATGCTTTTATTGAATGAATAAATGATGATGATGATGATGATGAGTACATTTCAAGACAACTCCAACAAGCCCAAACACGGCTCGGGTACTTTGTTTTATTATGCAGTTCCTGTGACTATTACCTTCTTCCTCCATCATTAGATCAGCTCGGTGGTACCATTTTATTATATTTTCATCAGAACTACACACAACTGCCAAGTTTTATGTTGATACGATAATCAGAAGTGGTTAAAATTCGACCTGCAAGATTCCGTTAATTGATAGATTTATACATAAAGGTCAAGCTGTTAAAAGCGTGTTAACAAGTGTATTTTTGTTGCGATACAGATTTCACGAGATTGAACCACGGGATGGATGGAGACTGACTAAAACTCACATATATTGGTCTTTTTTTTTAAATATTTATTTTTTAAAAAGCACGAGACATACTCGTATATGTATATTCCTGCAGCATTACAAATATTCATATTTTCACAAGTAGCAAGAAAGAAAGCAACTGCAGCATCTTGATCGCTACGTCTACGCCTCCTAACTAGGCCTAGGCCTGTACTAAGGCAGTTGTACCAGAAAGTTATTTTACCTGTGCACATGTTTGGTTATAATTCAAAGAAAAAACAAAACAAATCAAATTAGATACTTAAAGTATTAAGAAAAACCATGATATACTATTTAGAAAAATTGATTTAAGATGGTAATACAATTAAAGAATTAGTTTAAAATATAGTATATATTTCCAAAATTATATCAAAGAAATCTTAGTAACATATTAAAATTTATCGAAAAATGTATGTATAGTTTGAATCGTTAACTCGATACAACAAACATTAAATTCTCTTATATTTATTAAAACGACCACTTCCAATTTATATCTTTGGGCTTATCAAATAAGAGCATACATTATATCTATACCGTTTCGCATTAAAAAGATCCCTGAAATGGTTGCGTAGGGGCTGCAACGTGATGGGATTAACGTGATATGCAAATGAAAGGAAAATACGATCGAGGAAAACCTGTGTGCGCACGGTCTAAGAAAAAGCTCTCCGGTCGAGCCATGAATATTAACAAGGAATTAAATTATCCCAACTGACTACATTTGGAATTCCAAGCAGCAACGGTGGGCGAATGGATTTTGTTTCATTCGTATTTGTGTGATAGACGAGGAGACGTTTACTAATTACCGGTAACGGGGTTATTAGCAAAAAAGGTAAACACGATGGAGCAAACTGTACGAAATTAAAACGGACTATGACCAATAATTGCTAAACAATTGATCTACAATAATTTTAAACTGATACAGTTTCGTGTCAACTACTACGGGTGAACCCGCCGCTCCAGGAAGTTAAAACTATATTGGATCATTATTTTAACCGTGGGGTTAACGTAGAGACTTAGGGACAACAAAGTCCACCGTCTAACTATGCCAATATGCTCATGAGTCAAGTTTGTTCCAAGAATGTCCTAAATAGCTTTGAGTGTTCCTCGATATTTGGCTCTCGGAGATGAACTGTCGTTCCCCACGCACCCTACTCACCCGACCTGGCTCCCTCTGACTTATTTCTGTTCCCGAGAATGAAAAGGGACCTCAAAGGAAAGAGATTTGAATATATGGAGAAGGTGAAAGCAACTTAGCAGGCGGCACCTAAGGAGATCTCAATCGAGGAAAATAGCTTGTCCTAAATAGCTTGGAGGAAAATGTCCTAAATAGCTTTGAGTGCTCCTCGATATTTGGCTCTCGGAGATGAACTGTCGTTCCCCACGCACCCTACTCACCCGACCTGGCACCCTCTGACTTATTTCTGTTCCCGAGAATGAAAAGGGACCTCAAAGGAAAGAGATTTGAATATATGGAGAAGGTGAAAGCAACTTAGCAGGCGGCACCTAAGGAGATCTCAATCGAGGAAAATATATTACAAGTACTTCAATTAAAAGTACTTAATTTCGATATGTCCTATGGTTATATTGGGAAACATTTATTTATTTCATCTCTCTTTACATTTCACCCCTATTTTTTTGTGATTTGCTTGAATCCTACAGCCTATTCTAAAAAAAAGAAAAAGGTTTGCAAAAAAAAGGTTGCAATCGGCCTAACCGTTGTAGAGTTACGCGATAACAAACAATCAAACACACACACGCACGCTTTTATGATAACCATTTTTTTTAACTCGGTTATAAACTAGTAAACTTCGAAAGGTTTCCAATTTATTAAGAGTGTTTTTCAACGCTTTGAGGTACACGACTTTTTTTTAATTTTATATACTATGGCAAATATTATGATCCTCACATTAAAAGCCTTTTTGAACATATTACGGTATACAAAAATGTTAGTTTACATCTTACCTTGGGTTTCTGGCTACCTATCCAAATATAATTTATAGTATAATCACTTGTATGGATGCTAATATTATATATATCATCACGGGAAGTGCCTTTTGCCTATACTCGAGCCTTAATGCTATTAAAATATGCCATTCATAAAAACCTGAATTAGGCCAAGTAAAAAACTTTCCAAATCATAATAAAGAAACTCAATCCCTGTCTAAAGTCATTGACTCAATGTTAAAATCTCAGTGGATAATATATTAAAGCTAAACCTGTAAGATTCATTGCTATGGATTGGTAAAGACTTAAATATTTGCACGGTGTTCTATTTAAATTGCGTAGAAATAAATTGAAATTTAAATTATTATCGATTCAGTCATTTCCTATTGCGGCGCTCTTGATGAGATGAGAATCAATCAGCCAGAGGCGTATTTATAAACTGTATATATTGCAATATATGTACATCTTCACAGGGCTACATATATAAATAGAACAAAGATATAGATAGTCTTACCCAGATTGGCAGAGGGGGGCAAAATGAATTGTATAATTTGGTAAAACACCAAAAAACTACAGTGTATGGAATTCTCGTAATGAGTTTTACAAATGTGTTATTCCTTTAGGTACTTGCATTTCCAAATGCGTATTTTTACTCACAAAGGCTATATAACCTAGCGATTTATTTTCATACGGAATAATTAAATGTTAATAACAACGCCATGTGTTGGCAAATTAGACTGACAACGCTGGGTACCAACGCCCTTAAACGGCAAAAAATGATTATTATATTTCAACATCATTATTCATTTTTAAACCTCAGCCATCACCAATTGTTGTTTAAGGAAAATGGAATGGTTTTATGAGTTTTCCTTGCCGCCATTCATCCAAAGTTTAATTAAAACCCCTTTTTAACATTTATTACTGCGGTGGAACTGGAAGACAGAAAAGAAAAATCTACGAGTATCACAATAAAGCGTTTAATAATGAAATAGGTACAATCTGTATTTTAATCAATGTACTGTTATTTCACTGGCGCACAAATTGCCGCTAAACTTTTCAAGGCCCAGAAATAGCTAAATTATTATAATTCCCTAAGATCAGGTAGGTGAAAAGATTTACTTTCCAGATTGGTGCCTTTTACAATTCTTGAAATTGAATATTGTATAGAGAAAAACCAAAAATATGTAAGGTCCGTAGCCGCGTTGAAACACTGGTTCTCGGCAGGTTAGGTTAGGTTAAGTAGCATCGGGCGTGGTCTGTACTTAAATTGGTAACTGCCTGAGTACTGCTATGTGATTTTATAAAAGGCGGGCTGCCTGTAAGATAAAGCTAGGTTTTTTAAAAAAGATTTTAAAAAACTTTCTGACTATTATTGAAAACCATATAGCAGCTAAATACTGTCAAGATAATCTGACAGTATTTAGCTGCTGCTCTTTTGAAACAACCATCGGCTAACCGATCCTGGGTGAACAGCCGGGCTGGGTGAACAGCCGGGCAAAGGATGCCGTGGTCCGCGATAGGTTCGGTATACACAGTTTCACCGCTTCGTAAGGAAGAGGACCGCGCAAGCGACCTCGAACTCGTAACCAATCGAGAGACTGGAGTAATCTGGTCGCAATTGGAAGTAAGGGCGTGAGTGTAAGCCCGCTGGGTAGCATTCCTGGCTATCTCGCGGTTAAGGCGTTGGCCTCTTACGGGCTTGTGGCAGAGCTTGATGGTGGACTGTTTTTGTCCAAGTCTTCTGCGCTCACTTCAGGGAGACAGAACGACTAATCGTTAAAACTTCCTGAGGTGACGGGCTCGCCCACTGTAGTTGGCGACTCTAGTTGTCAAGAGAATCTGATCAGTAAATAAACATATTGTCTTTGCTATTTTCTATTTCCTTTGCTCATAGGTAGACAAAATCCCACAATTGGGTAAAAGACTCAAAACGCTGATGCTAATCCTTCATGTCACCAGTTCTCCTCGTCACACTTGTATGTAACAGAAAAACTATTTCAGCGATGACATATATTTCTCTTGGAAAAACTGAAAGGAACGGTAGGGTAATAAAAAAGAAAGACGGTAAGGATAACGGTTCAAAAAGGAAAAATAATTGTCAACGGGATAACCAATATTCAAATTGAGTTAAATAAAAAAATAGTGGGAGAGACTATTGTCATCGTAGTCAACAGTTAAACACTCGTGGCGGACCACATACTCAGCAAGCATGCCTTAACAAATTATGCGAACCGAACCAGGAGAGTACTAGAGCAGCGTTTCGTACATAGAAAGCATCATCTCCACGAACGCACGGTTACAGTCATCACCGAACCTCATCGTTTTCCAATCGATCGGCTGACAGATAAGGAAGAAGTTTTAATACGGCAGCAGCGGATGCATAAACAGAGTGCAATGATGATGCTAGGATAAGGAACGTTAACGCAGTGCGATGTTGATTCATTTTGTCCTAGCTTTTACCGTTTTTTCTGAAAATTAAGATAATATATAAAAAGGCACCTTTTTCAAGGGAGGCCTGCGGCACGCGGAGGGTATGGAAGATGTATGCATTTTAAGGTATTCACTCATAGGTATAACACAGAAGCAGTTTCAAAAAATTGTATATTTTGCCGTGAAAAAATCTAGAATGCATACATTATAAGGCGTTTACTATATGACAAGCTTAGTATACTAGGCAGCTATACAGGAAAAGAAAAGCACTCCCAGAAATGCGAACTGTACATATCAGAAGCCAAACCATCAAGGTCGTTGGTAACTGCCACGGGTGAAAGGGAAGCGTTGCGATGAGAGAATATCAGGAGAACGGAGGAAGCGCAGCGCCGGCAACACGAAGGAAAATAGGAAGAGCAAGACAGAAAACATTTTATATTATATAAATATATAATATAATTTATACGACAGGATTTATTGTTATAACGACTTTGAAATCAACAATACCCCATTAACAATCTGCGTATCGCAAGTTTTATTACGGCCAATACTCCAGCGACCACTGTAACGATCATATCATTACTATAGTACCTACTGAGAATTTTGCCATTATTCAGAATTCTCATTTGTGACATACTTCAAAACTTATAAATAAATATAAATAAATACCCGTTATAAAATAAATATACTTCATATTGCCATGGTAAGCACACTCCTCATTTTTTATTAACAAATTGCAGCCGTGGGTAGCTAGGGAAATATATTATGTAAAAAAAATATTTGTATTGAGATAATACTGTGAAAAAAATGCTATATAATTTTAGAAAATAGATAGAAGAAGGCTTTTCTTCATCTAATTAAGCAGAGAAATAATTAATTTATATTTTAGTGAAACTCAAGGCTCTTTCTATTTAAATTAACTGAGTATAAATCGTAGTAAGTCTGTAATTCAATCATTTGTAGCTGGGTGCTTCATTTAAGATGCTCTTTAAGATCTGTGACGAATTTGCTTTGATGTCATCAATACTCTAAAAACGGCGTCGTCACCGATGTTAATTTCAGAAATAAGAAAAAATAGATTATATATATATATATATATATATATATATATATATATATATATATATATATATATATATATATATATATATATATATATATATATATATATATATATATATATATATATATATATATATATATATATATATATATATATATATATATATATATATATATATATATATATATATATATATATATATATATATATATATATATATATATATATATATATATATATATATATATATATATATATATATATAAATATATATATATATATATATATATATATATATATATATATATATATATATATATATATATATATATATATATATATATATATATATATATATATATATATATATATATATATATATATATATATATATATATATATATATATATACATATATATATATATATATATATATATATATATATATATATATATATATATATATATATATATATATATATATATATATATATATATATATATATATATATATATATATATATATATATATATATATATATATATATATATATATATATATATATATATATATATATATATATATATATATATATATATATATATATGTTCACGCCAGTGAGGTTTGTGTGAGAATTAGCGTAATTTTCCGCCTCCTAATCACTTGTCTAATCCAATCCCTTTTATAAATTCTTCCGCTCCAATCAATATTGTCGGTACCCATTTAAGAGGCCTATTACAAAATAGCGTAGGTATTCTTTTAAAATGAGTTTAAAAAATGAACGCATTTTTTTTTGGATGTAACTATAAAAGATAGGATAAATAAATAAATAAATAAATAAATAACTATTCAACCCTGGGAGAAAACCGCGGCACTGAGCGCTCTTCTCTTGCGCAAGCAAATATATACACAATTTCTAATTGTTTTTTGCAGTGTTTTCTCCTTTCTAATGACAATAATTTATATTATGTCGTATTGCTAAAAGAGTGAACTTTAATATAGTATAAGTATTATATAAGAATCTTATTTTATTTCTGAGAAAATTAGAATGATACAGGAAGTTTTTTTTTAAATTTTGTGTAATTGTAAGTAATGTATACCTTGGATATGTGGTCAAAAAACGAAAAAATAAGGCCGCTATGGTCAACAAGAATACATGACGGACATAAAAAAAAATAGTATACGGTTTTCGTTGTAGTGATATTACTGTATTAAGGAGCTCAAAGTTTGCCTTCCGAGCGTTTTACGAATAACGACTTTCGGAAAATGGGCTGAATAAGTAAATAATATTCGTTATATCTAAAATTAAAGGCCGCTATGGTCAACATCAAGAAATGGTCCAGGTAATTCAGTAATTAAAGTTTGTAGAAATCTCTTCATTTCTTGGAATTAGAACGCCAAAAATCCACTTTTCTTGCATTTCTGGAAAAAATATGTGATAGGGCTCTTAAACATGTCGCGACCCGCGCCGATCTGAGCCGCCCAGCGCTACGGATCGCCCCGCCGGAACGACGGGTAGGACAGTACATTTGTTGACTTGGCGAGGCGCGTCGTCGAATGTATTCGCTCCGCAACAACAGACGAGATTATCGTTTTTTCTCGTCGCAAACCGCCGCATCGCATCACACAAACCTTTGTGTTGATTAGCCCGCATCGCAATTCGTGTGAAACCTCAGTGAGTGACAGATAAACGAGAAGCAGTGCAGTCCAGCAGCACATACGGAACAAACAAAACCGTAAGTACCGACATCCTGTCTTTCCACTTTAAATATCCGCTCCTGGGTACTAAGGTACACCAGGTGGTCCTTCAAGCTAGCAAACTCACACGGATCTCACGCAAAATCATAAACCGCCTAGAGTGCTCTTCTGAGTAACGAGACCAGACCTCTAGGTACCCGCATCATCATAAGTTGGTCCTTCGAGCCGGATTTGAATCATTCAAAGTAAATTTTAATAAACCATGTTTGGGGTCACTTTGGCCCGGATGTGAATCTTTCAAATTAAATTTAAATATATCGTATTTTAGGTCTCTTTGGCCTTTTTTTCGCATAGTTTTTTCGCATATATTTTTTTCGCATTTCAATAATCTATTCGCATATTTTCGCCAGTTCACCCTGTTGTGTGTTAATTAATTACTTACATTACGTAAAATAACGAACAAAAGAAAAATAATATAACAATAATTCAATTTATTTCATTCAATTATAATCAAAATGCCTCCGAAAATAGAAAATCAGTTGAAATTATTAGAGTCTAAACGTCAATCCTACTTCTCGCGTTTGCAAAGAGTATACGATAAATCTAAAAATATTACAGATGATATTTCGCGAGAATCGTTTTTAGCGGATGTAACGACGTTGCCAGAACTACATCATAAATTCGACACATTGATAGAAAATATAAATTCTTTAAAATTGGATTTAAATCCAGAGTTTGAGCCAAATTTTGAACCATGCATTGCGTTCGAAGAGCTATACGGTATCATTCAACGTAAAAAAGAAACAATAAATAAAAAAACCACACACATGCAAAATTCCAATATTTCAAAATTACCACGCTTGGAGCTGCCGTCATTTAACGGTAACTTTCAGAACTGGCCTGTATTCTATGAGGTTTTCCGTACGTCTATCCACGAAAATTCGGAATTGTCAGACTCTCAGAAAATTCAGTACTTAGTAGGAAAATTAACTGACAAAGCGCAAACAGTCTTTGCCGGCATTACGCCCGCAGCAGAGAATTACTCCATAATTTGGAATACATTGGTTACTAAATACCAAGATGTACGTGGTACTGGAACAGCATATTGCGATATGCTTCTGGATTTAAAGCCTATAACCCAATCAACTTCAAATAATCTTGAGTCATTTATTGATCAATTTTCAAGTTGTATTTCCGCATTAAAACAACTCAAAATACCGGATTTAACCGAGTTTCTGGTAATTCATATTGGCATGAAAAAACTCGACCGGGAAACCGCACAGGAATTCGAAATGTCTATAAGAAAGACAGATATTCCTAAATATGACGAGTTTGTCACATTCATACGTGATAAAGCAAAAATTCTGCAGCGAACTACGATCAACAGGGTGTCAAATTTGCGCCCTATAGGCAATCAAAATAAACCGAACAATAGTGGGTACAAACGTTCAGGTCAGTCATCCCATGCATTTGTTGGTATTGAACAAAATCCAAATATATGCTCATTCTGTCAAAAACATGACCACGACGTCCTTTATAAGTGCGCCGATTTCTTAAAAGAAACATCCGAAAATCGTTTTAATTTTGTGAAAAAACATAAATGTTGTGTTAATTGCCTGAGTGCAAAACATGCTACGCACGCATGTAAATCCGATAGTAGGTGTCGTCGGTGTAACCTTAAACACCACACACTGCTGCATTTCCAAAATACACCATCCGCGAAAAATTATGAAACTTCAGCTTCACCAACGGACGTTGCACTGTGCACATTGTCTTCTGTTGGGCCAAGGTGCCATACCTCCAACATAAATCAAGTTATTCTTTTGGGCACTGCTCGTCTTAACACCATAACCGCAAAGAGCCAGATATATTCTGTCAGGGCTTTAATCGACAGTGCTAGCCAAAATAACTTTATAACCCATGCATGCTGTAAACGGTTAGGTCTAAATCCTCTACCGAATCGCAATCATGCATTTGTGAAAGGGATAGGGGGGGAGACACATCCGGTAAACGGGATTACATGTGTTACTTTAAGTTCCCGTCATAATAATGACGTAAAATTCACCATTCAATCGCTGATCGTTGACCGAATTACGGACGAGCTGCCTAGTGCGGTAATTGATGTTTCGTCATTAAGTTACTTGCAGAATTTGCCGCTGGCTGATGACAACTTTGGCACGCCTGAACCCATTGATATGATACTCGGAGTTCAGATCTTTACGGAGATCCTATTGAAGGGAAAGATACTCGGCTCAGTAGGTCAACCACACGCACTTGAAACAAAACTGGGATATATTGTCATGGGGACTGCCCCAATATCCAATTCCAGCTGTTCATTAAACAATTACGCTTTCTGTTCATTTAATAATATGTCCATGGAGAATCTCATGGCAAAGTTCTGGGAGCTAGAAGAAATCCCTACATTAAAATTTCTATCACAGTCAGATCGGAAATGTGAAGAAATATACTCAAACACAACAACACGTGACACATCAGGGAGATATACCGTGTCTTTACCATTTAAGGACGATGTTGATACACTCGGGGACTCTATACAAACCGCAACCCGACGATTCTTATCCCTCGAAAGAAAATTAGCCTCGTCGCCATCGTTGCGTCAGACATACGACGGAGCAATTCGGGAATACTTAGATAAGAGTTACCTCTCCGAGGTCCTGGAAGGCCTAGGAAACTGCGGCTATTATATCCCGCATCACGCAATTATTCGCGAAGATAAAACCACTACAAAATTGCGGATAGTAATGGACGCTAGCGCCAAAACTTCCAGCACAGTATCGCTAAATGATATTTTATATGCAGGAGAAAATCTCCAACTAAATTTGTTCAACATTCTCCTGAATTTCCGCTTATTTCCCATCGCAATAAATGCAGATGTTCGACAGATGTACTTGCAGGTGGGTATTCTGCCAGAACATAGAAAATTTCAACGCATCTTGTATAGATTTAATCCAAATGAACCTCTTACTACCTACGAGTTTACCCGCGTATGTTTCGGCTTAAAATGCAGCCCCTTTCTGGCTCTTCGCACTGTACGGCGCCTAGCCTCAGACGAATGCAGCCGCTTTCCTCTAGCGTCGGAAGTAGTGACACGAGACATATACATGGACGATGTAGTCACAAGTGTCATGACACCATCAGACGCAATCGAGTTGTCAACTCAGCTGATTAAATTATTCAAGGCCGGGGGATTTGACCTTGTAAAATTTTCCAGCAATTCGCATGAACTTCTACAGAGAATCCCCGAGGAACACTGCCTTTCTCAAGCAGTGGATTTTAAGGAAGAAAATTCTATAAACATTCTGGGTCTTCGTTGGCTACCTGCGTCTGATGTATTTACTTTCGTCGTTAATCCTGAAATAACTAAATGCACAAAGCGCAACATTTTATCTTGCGTAGCCAAGCTTTGGGACGTCATGGGTTTTGTTGCACCAGTTATATTATACGCAAAGCTGCTAATCAAAACTTTATGGCTTCTAAAATTGGACTGGGACGATATGCCTCCTCAAAACATCATTTCTGCATGGTCACAATTCCAAGCAGAATTACCAGAGTTGGAACGCCTGGAAATACCTCGACACTTAGGAGTCACATCAAACGTCACCCTAACTTTAATTGGATTTGGAGATGCAAGTGAAAAGGCCTATGGAGGCGTGGTTTATTTACATGTGTCCTACGCAGATCACAGGCCAAACAAGCTCACTATAGTCTGTGCAAAGTCTAAAATCGCTCCACTAAAGGTTGTATCTCTTGCACGCCTGGAGTTATGCGCAGCTCTCTTACTTTCAAAATTGATAAAGGTAGTTGTCGATACGTACACTCCGCGTTATCGACTTGAAAATATATTCGCTTTCTCTGACTCTACCGTCGCTCTAAGTTGGATTCATTCATCCTCGCATCGGTGGCACACCTTCGTGTCAAACCGAGTCGCAAAAATTCATGATAACCTCCCCGCATCCACATTTTACCATATATCAGGTAATGAAAACCCTAGCGATTGTTTGAGCAGGGGCTTATTACCTTCTCAACTAATTGATCACCCGCTCTGGCTACATGGGCCTCCATGGCTTCAGTCAGATTCAAGTGTTTGGCCTATCCAACCATTTACTCACGACAAGCAGGTAGCAGTTCCTGAGGAAAAAACAGTGGTGTTAAGTACAATATCAGCTGAAGAACCATTAATGTACACATTAGCCAAACGGGTTTCTTCGTGGTCTAGACTACTCCATATAGTTGTCTATGTACTTCGCTTTACAAAGAAGTTACCAAGATCGGCCAAAATGACAGTTTCTGATTTAGATGCTGCAGAGTCTCGCATTTTAATGGCAGTTCAAACGGTACATTTTTCGGAAGATATTAAAACCATACAAAGAAACCAACCAGCGTCAAGCGCTCTACGCAAGCTCAACCCTCACTTAAAGGATGGTCTACTTCGAGTAGGCGGTAGACTGGCGAACGCTGAACTGAGTGAGGAAAGTAAGCATCCAGTTTTACTTCCTAAGCGCGATCATGTAGTCAATCTAATTATAGATTACTACCACAGTCGGTACATGCACACTGGTCCTCATTTATTGATGTCGTTACTGCGGCAACAATTTTGGATTCTGTCTGCACGAAACATTGTAAGAAAACGCATTCAAATGTGCAACACATGTTTCAAAACGAACCCTAAAGTGGTATTTCCGATATTGGCCGATCTGCCAGCATGTCGCGTACGTCAAGCAAAACCATTTTGCCACACGGGAGTTGATTATGCCGGTCCTTTCACAATAGTACTCAATCGTTATCGCGGGTGTCGCACACAAAAGGCATATTTATGCCTCTTCGTATGTCTAGTAACCCGCGCTCTTCATCTCGAACTTGTCTCTGATTTAAGCACAGAAACATTTCTAAATGCATTCAAACGCTTCTTATCCCGGCGAGGTCCATGTAGTACCATGTACTCAGACTGTGGGACTAACTTCATAGGAGCAAAGTCCCACCTAGACTCTTTGTATTCATTTCTCGCTTCGGACGAATATAATGGAGTTATAAATAAACACCTCACGTCTTCCAAGATTGAATGGAAATTGAATCCACCACGTGCCCCACATTTTGGTGGTATATGGGAGGCAAATGTCCGTTCTGTAAAAACTCATCTCCACCGAGTAATTGGTACGCAAATTTTAACATATGAAGAGTTATACACCGTCCTCGCTCAAATAGAAGCCCTCTTAAATTCACGTCCACTTTCATTATTAAGTGGTGATCCATCAGAGCCACTCGCACTAACGCCCGCCCATTTCCTAACCTTAACACCACTAACCTCGCTACCAGCTGCCTCTGTATCAGAACAACCACTTTCTACGATCAAACGCAAATTTATGCTGGACCATATGGTGCAAAATTATTGGTCTCGTTGGAGTCTGGAATATCTACATACCTTGCAAGTACGGCAGAAGTGGAATACCCCGTCTCATCCCATTGTCAAAGGGATGGTCGTTCTTGTGAGGGAGGATAACTCTCCGCCTCTTCATTGGCCTTTAGGAGTAATAGAAGAAATTTATCCTGGCACAGATGCCGTAACTCGAGTGGTTCTTGTCCGGACCAAGTCTGGGGTTTACAAGCGACCGGTGGTAAAGATCTGCCCTTTACCAACTCAATAAACTTTCAATTAGAATTACCGCATCCCGCACAAATCAATAAAACCGCAAATGTTTAATTACTTATAATTTTACCAACCGCATTTTTTAGTGTTAAGTTATATTCTTTAGCCATTTAGATCAGCTGACATAATAACCGCTTTATAATAAATTCATCACATCGCTTCATTGAGAACACACACAGGGTCGATTGGTGCATTCAAGTTAATAGATTGGGTATTAATTCTCACATGACATAAAGGTTTATACCTTTCATTTGAAAGGGGTCCTTTCAAGGCCGGGGGAATGTTCACGCCAGTGAGGTTTGTGTGAGAATTAGCGTAATTTTCCGCCTCCTAATCACTTGTCTAATCTAATCCCTTTTATAAATTCTTCCGCTCCAATCAATATTGTCGGTACCCATTTAAACATGTCGCGACCCGCGCCGATCTGAGCCGCCCAGCGCTACGGATCGCCCCGCCGGAACGACGGGTAGGACAGTACATTTGTTGACTTGGCGAGGCGCGTCGTCGAATGTATTCGCTCCGCAACAACAGACGAGATTATCGTTTTTTCTCGTCGCAAACCGCCGCATCGCATCACACAAACCTTTGTGTTGATTAGCCCGCATCGCAATTCGTGTGAAACCTCAGTGAGTGACAGATAAACGAGAAGCAGTGCAGTCCAGCAGCACATACGGAACAAACAAAACCGTAAGTACCGACATCCTGTCTTTCCACTTTAAATATCCGCTCCTGGGTACTAAGGTACACCAGGTGGTCCTTCAAGCTAGCAAACTCACACGGATCTCACGCAAAATCATAAACCGCCTAGAGTGCTCTTCTGAGTAACGAGACCAGACCTCTAGGTACCCGCATCATCAATATATATATTATATATATATATATATATATATATATATATATATATATATATATATATATATATATATATATATATATATATATATATATATATATATATATATATATATATATATATATATATATATATATATATATATATATATATATATATATATATATATATATATATATATATATATATATATATATATATATATATATATATATATATATATATATATATATATATATATATATATACATAATTATATATATATAATAGTATAGTAAGATTTTTTACATAACAAACTCAGCCAATTGTATCATATTTTAAATGTTGGTATCAAATATAACAATATTATACTGTTTTCTAGAATGTTTCTTTATATTTTTTTATATTATACAATTTTATATAGGTTTACCCTATTTTGATACCATTATACAATCTTTATTATAAACTCCTCTCCCAGAAATTAAGATTGAAGTTTCTTCTTTCATTTCATTGAGCATATGGAGGTTTTTTATTTTTATTTCGATTTA
>OX155953.1:6761843-6790224 GCA_944548615.1 Micropterix aruncella | reverse complement strand
CTATATATATATATATATATATATATATATATATATATATATATATATATATATATATATATATATATATATATATATATATATATATATATATATATATATATATATATATATATATATATATATATATATATATATATATATATATATATATATATATATATTGTAATGAGTGCCGATTATTGTAAAACTACGTTAATGAGGATTTTCGGATTAAAGAAAGGATTTTCACGAATACGAGAACAAAAAGATGAGGGTTTTCATTGTATGGGTGTCAGAACGACCTGGGCGCCAGTTCCGTATTCATTACTTGCTTCGGAACACTCAATACTGCACGTAAGGACCCCCGACGGCTAGGGTATCCTACCACTTGGAGGCAGAACGGATAGGCAGTGCCGGCAGCTACAGCCCTCAGGGGTGGTGAAACTAACCTATCCGCCTGTTGATGCGAGAGTGCCTGCGTCGCAGGCAGCCGACCTTGAGTTTACGGGAGTGTCTATTTTAGGGGAGAAGTTAAGTTGCGGATCAATTAAGAAATATTAAGTTTTTATATCTTGGAATAAGTGATTTAATTGAGATGATTTAATTATGGTAATTTAATAGTGACAATCTAAGTTTCGGAACAATTTAACTAATGACCGACGTGTCGGTCGCCTCGAAATGCTAATGTACCTTTGAAATTGGTTATTGCAGGGTCTATCCCCAATAATTTGATATCAATCTAAGACTAACGGAATTAAAATGAATTAAACTTCGTCCCTTCCATAGGATTGAATATTTGATATTATTTATCGATTGCGGAAGTACCTCTTGCCGGAATCCCTCGGGTATTCCGGGTTGTTACCTTAAACCTTTAGAAATGAAAAGATAGTTTTCTGACGGAGACTGTACAATATTTATTGACAAGATATGTTACAATGTGAAAATCTGGCCGTAGGTTTAATCTTACAAATTCTTAATCAGTTTTCGTGTTCAAAATTATATTTAGACGAGAGGGTTAACTGTGGAATTTTAAATATGGTGATTTATGTGTTCAAAATGAAGAAGTATGCGAACGAGTGGATATGGGGCTTCAGGAATATAGGATGGCTGACATGGGAGCGACTTCGCGGGTATTCTAATTTGTCCCTCGGTACCATGGACGATGGTTTCCTCTAATTGTGCCCTGAAATGGGTGCAACGACCTAGCTTTGCCGGCCTGTACCAAGGCTGAAGGCGCGTACGCGTTTCACGGTTATTAGAATCGTGGGAATTTTCCTATTATTCACCTTCCCGGTCGAGGCACGTTATCCTACTTTATATTAACAAGATTTAAGTATCCTTTAAAGAAATAAATTGAGTCTACGTGTCGACAATGGCTCGTAAGTTCAAACGGACGGTTGCCCTTCAAAACCCTAGAAAGGGTAAGTACCAGCGCGATAGAAGATCGCGCGGTAAGGATTTTTTATTGGAAAATACACTGAATTAATGGGACTTGCCAGAGATATCCTCGAACGACGTCCGCCGGGCTGCTTGGCTGATTTTTCACTTCAAAATTATGTAGCTCTTAACGCGATACGGCTCTACTCTTTCTACGGTTTTTGTATTAATGGCGGGGTCGGGCGAGGCCGCCCCGCCGACGTGCGCACTCGCCGCCGTCCAGAGAAGAAGAGAGATGAGTGGGGGGTACAAGGCGGTTTGCCGTTTCAAAATTATCGGCGGCCGATCAGAGATGTGGCTTTGCCAGCTGCGATATTAATCATTAATGCTTACGAAAATGTCCGATCCATATTTTGGACATTTTATGTAAAGCGTAGTCTTTACATTGCCGGAGGAGGTGGGGTTAGCAGCTCCCACGCTGCTCGAAGTAAATAATGAAATAATAAAGAAAATGAAAGAAAGAAAGTATAATAAAATGAAGAAAAGAAAAGCGAAAATTAATACCTAATAGTGTGTACCTCGGTACATCGAGTTCATTCGCCTGTTTGCTGAATGAGAGAAAATATAGAGAATTTAATGTAATCTAACCTAATATTACGGTTTAGTAACTAGAGGGTGTAATCCCATTAAATGCGCGAAATTGCAGAAAGGAAAAGTAAACTGGTGGTGTAGAGTAAACTACGTAGAGTTTGAAAAGAAAATAATGTGACGTAATGTGTCATATTTTTAAGGAGAAAAAGAAAAATTATTAAAATTATACCTATAGCTATAAGTAACAGAGTTGAATTTTTGTTTCCGTTTTTACTAGAGTTGAGATTGCTGAGGAACTTGGGTAAGGTATCGGTTATGGGAACATTGCATACTCCCTTACTTTGATGATATTAAAGCAAAGTGGTTTCTGGTAATGTCGTACAGTTAACCTCCCTTGTTGATATGGATCTGCCGCTTCCAATGGTCCTGTCCTTATTGGGTTTCCTTGTCAATTTGTAATTGTTCCGGCATCAGGACGTCTTAGTATGGTTATGTTTGTATGTCGTCTCCTGGTTTTTACCTTCGAACAAACGTACAAAAAAGAAAAAGATTGGTTAGGTTATGGCATGCGCAGCATGCTTGGCGTGAGTCCACAATGGTATTATTGTCCTTCATCCATTGTTTATTGGGTTGTTGTTGCGAATTTGCACTATCAGAACGTCCTTTCGTTTTAATGCAAATATGGCGAAATTGTGATGAGCGACTATGAACACTGTATGGTTTGATGTATAGCGCTTTGAAGGAGAGAAATTGCACTGACGCACTCCACTAAATGTCTGTGAACTGGCGGGTGTTTCTTCCATCATCGTGTAGAGTTGTATACAAGACAGGTTACTTGATTCGAACGGTCTCTATTGGTCCATGGTGGCGTGATTGCAATCCTGGCCATTAGGTAGCATCGTCCTTCTATCGCTGCAAGTTCGGTACCTTGTCGTGAGGTGACGTATTCCTGTGGCGAGTGAAGGATTCCTCGACTTTGCTGTCGTCATGGTAGGTGTCGTGTTTGGGTATAAAATGCTGCGTCCATTGTACGTGTACATCGGCTAGGATCCGAGCGTTTTTGTCGCCGGTCTTTGCCTCTGTGTCGATCGTCCAGTTTAGCATCTGGGTTGTTTCGGACGTTTTTAGGCTGGCCATGTCATCACTTCTTGACATATTCCTGGAATTGATAATATTTCGGCATCTTTATTCTTGGTTATGACGATTTGTCTCTTGAAATGGTAAGTTTGGAGGGCATGGCAAGTTTCAGTGTATTTATAAGTGAGAAGCCTTGTTAAGACGTACACTTTACATTTGACAATCTCTAGTTTGGAAGGATAAAAGTTTCTCTGTATTCGTGGTAAAGTCCACGTTAAATATTTATGATTAAAGAAATTAGAACTTAGAAAAAAAAACGAAAACACAGTATAATAAGAAGTTAATTAAAGTGATTTACGAAATTTAAAAGGTAGGATATGGCATGATCTTTTGATCTTAGCCTACATGTGCGTGCCTGAGACGCTAACTTAATGCTATCTCATATGGTAATGCAACTTATAAAGTATTATTGTTAATTTATTGATATAGATTATGACAGTTCATAAAACAAAGAAATGTATGCTCTTAATAATACTTAATATCTATGGAACGTATTTGCGTTCTTTTGCCAAGCAATTTTCCAGATTAATCTTCTTGATTCATGCAGTAAAGTGCTTGGTCAATTTAAAAAATAAATATACAGTTTCACTCGATTTTTTAGACAAAAGAGAGAATACAAATAAGAAAATAATAGAAAAAAAATAAAGGATAGTTGCGAAAGAAGTCTGTTTACATGTGAGTGAATTCGCTTATCTGCGCGCAAGCGCCGCCCGCTCCACGGCTCGGCTCGTTTGTTTGTAACAAGTATAAAGTAACAGGTATTTCCTGTCTGGCAAGTATATTTATGCTAACACGTCGTTACTATTGACGGATATTTGTAACAGTTTCGTACTGGGTGAATATTAGGTTCCCTTCGAATGCGTATCTGCTTGTTATTTACTGTAACTGGTACGCGAGTGTCATAGTAATAATAATATGCATGAAAATGGTGCAGTGCTAATAAGGCACAATACGTGAAGTAATAGAAAGAAATATAATGAAAGATTAAATAGGATGTCAGGCGTTCATGGTACCGAGTTCGTTTTCCTTTTATAGGAGGGAAAGAAATGAATATATTTAATGTTGTATATGATTTATTCTGTTTGAAGAAAGTTTTACTTATATATGTTTTTTTAAAAACAAAAAATCTGCTATATTTCGGACCGGGTTTTGTTCATGGTATTTTAGCTATTGCTATTTATGTGCGCACTTACGTTGTGGCGCGTTTATTTATAACGTGTTTATAATAACGAATAGAATATAATGAAAGGAAAAAAATGTGAATGGGTAAATAAAATAATACCGGTCAGAATTAGCTGATAAGAGGAAAAAAGAAATGATGACGTAGTTTTTTGTTTACGATTTAATTTAGGTCATTATTATTATTATTTTTTTGTTATCAAGATTTTGTGAGAGGTTTGAACCTACAGATTTTGGTATGGGGATTTTAGACAAACTGTGCGCTTTCCATTGCTACATCAGTTGGGGGTAGACTTTCTTTTTATAGAAGATGTCTGTTTTTTGTACTCGTGGTGTTTTAACGTTATATTGGTATTCCACGCGGGTGTTATGCGGATGAATACTTACGTAAGAGGTGTGAATTCTTTAGTTCCCATAGTTTTTATTGAATTTTATACATGTTGTGATGGAATATTTTTTGTTGTCTAGGTGAGAATAATAAATATAAATATTTGACTCATCGTTTCCATTTCGGACTATCTCATACATCTTCCTTACCTCAACATTCAGTAGTTTCCTTTCATATCTCCTTTCATACTTAAGCGGTTTGTCTCTTATTCAACTCATTAGTCTTTGACTTTAAAAAAATAGCTCGAAAATATATAACATGATATATTAAAACAGGTATTAAAATTCGATTAAGTATGGTATTTATATTATGTTTGAGTTTGTTTGGACAAGCTAAATAGAGCGATTTTTCTTAGTGAAAACATTGCGAAGTACCTAAAGTGTACATACGTACTGTTCGAGTGCCGAAGTACCCGAGCTTCATGTTATGGATAAATCCATGTCTTGTTAAAAACAAGATTGAACGAGAGATTTTTGTAGCTATTGCTGTCAACAACGGTTTGCGGGTGGAGTACCTATTCGCTACTTAGGGCTCCTGCCGATTGCCGAAGGACAAAGTAAATAAATATGAGTAAAAAAAAATAAATAAATGACGGATCGCGGATCTGTTGCGGTGAGACTACCTATTCGCTAAATTAGTCATCTCGCCGACTGTCCGGACCAAGGTACGAAATAAAATAAAATATAATATTTTGACAACAGAGCTGTATGACGTCAATTTTAATTTGAGTGCACCAGATGAGGCCGTATATTATGTGTAAAGGTGGACGTTTTCTTTCAGCAATGAATGGGATACCATCGAACCCAATAAAAATAAATAAATTGTAAACAATATCGCGCATTTAGCGGTTGCTGTGCGTAAACTCACACAAAAAAATATATAGGTATAAAAATATCTCTGTTCGTAGGCATGTTCGTAAGGGCTCCTTTTTAAAAAGAAGGTTGGTCAATTACATATTTTTGATTTATAAATAAAATAAGAGTGGTAAAAATAGTTTCATGTTGTAGGCGTTTATGTTATAGAGTTGTCCACCTTGACGGCTTAGCCGGATAAGGTGGGGAAATATATAAAAAAATATATTTTTTTTTTATATATTTAATGACATTTGAAGATGTATTATTTTGACCTTTTTTACCGTTTCTGTAGGTTTTGGTTTTTTTTTAATTTTTTATTTATTCTTATAATTTGTTAGGTTTTTGTTTGTTTGAATATTTTTTTTGGGGGGACTTTATTCTTATTTGTTTGTTTATTATTGTTTGGTTTGTTTGTTTGGCTTTCTCTTCAAAAGGGTAAGATTATATATATAATTTTTCAAGTTTATGTTTGTTTTGATGGGAATATGAAAGCTGAATATATTCGACTGTGACCTGTCAATCCTATCAATTCTTTTTACTTTGTTCGTTCTCCTCGGCATCGTGCCTGCTTGTCACACCGCACCACCCGCTGTCCGCGCGTAGACCTGTCTGCCAATGATATATATTGCCCTTGGTGTTTAGGCGGGAAATACCTGTGAGAGCTTTGCGAGTCTATTAGTTTTTCGCGAGATGTCTGATGTGATAGATTCCTTTATTTTTGCCATTTTCGTCCACTATCTCATACGCGGTGGGAGATTTCTTGGAAATTACTTTACATTTTGAGTACCTAGGCGCGAGTTTGCTGGAAAAGAAGTCTATTTTCCGGGAAAGCGTGTGGTTTTTAGCCCAGACGGTTTCACCGACTGCGAACTCTACGTGTTTTCTCCTCAAATTGTATCTGTTGGCGTTGTTTTGGAAGGATTCCATTAATTTTTGCTGCACTACATCGTATGTATCCGCTAGCGATTGTAGACCTTTTGCGAATTCTTGGGGGCCGTTTAGTGCTATTTTCGATTTATCCCCTGGAATGTAACTCAGGAGAGAGTGGTATCTTCCATCAATAAATGGCTCTCGACCGAACATTAGGTATGCTGGGGAAAATCCGGTTGTTAAGTTAATGTGACTATTTAGCGCGTTTTGTATGAGGTTTAGGTACCTGTCCCAGAGCTTTTGGTTTTTTTCGGATAAAATTGATAGCGATATCTCTACTGTTTGATTATACCTCTCGACCGTGTTAGATTGTGGTGTGTACACGCATCCGTAAAAGAGCTTGGGAATTTTGTATTTTTCTGAGAAGGATTTAAACTCTTTTGACCTGAAGTATGTGGCATTGTCTAATATTATTACCGCAGGTGTACCAAAGGTTAGAAATATAGTGTTCTCTAGGTTTTTTATGATGTTTTTGGATGTTGCCTGTCTTAGAGGGAATAACCAGCAGAACTTTGTGAAAATATCTACTACCGATAGTATGTATGTGAATCCGTTTGTTGTTCGTGGTAAGGGTCCTATTAGGTCTAAACTTAATGTGTGCATGGGTGTATTTACTGCCTTTGGGGTTATCATTAAGCCGTGTGGCGGTGCTGTTCTTATTTTATGTGCTTTGCATGTATCGCAGTTTTTTACGTAGTCCTTTACTTCTCTCTGCATAGCGGGCCAATAGTAGTACGATTGGAGTTTCTTCAATGTTTTGAAGATGTTTCGCGAAAGAGAATGATACATATAAATACAGCATGCGAAGCATTTCGTCTCTAATTGTGTTGACTATAAGATATTGGTCGTTTTGAGTGCTAGTTGTGAAAGGTATTCAGTGTAATTATGTCTCGGTGTTTTAATTTGAGTGTGTTGTTTATAAAATTTATGAAGCGAGGAGAAGTGTATGTACTGTGTATATGGGAAAGTCCGCTCGAGTGGTGTTGTTTCTATGTCGGTGTGTTTTATTTGAAAAAAAAAATCTAGGTGTAAAGTTTTTTTGTTGTAGTGAGCGAACTCCAAGTTTTTTATTTTTTATTATTTTTATTGAAAGTTGTGAAGGCTAGTGTTTTTTTTAAATATGTTATTGTGTTGCGAAGCAGCTTCTATCTATTGTTCGTTTGTGTGTAGATGCGTCTATTAAAAAAAGGTTACTGATGTAGAACTCGTTTCGTTGATCGAAATTTATTAAGTCCTTGTGTTATTGTTGTTTTTCTGTTGATTTTTATGTGTGTGTATTATTGTGTGAGCTAAGTATAGTATATATTTAAAAGAATTATAGTTGTAGTTCGCGTTATTGAGTCGTAAAGATGTTGTTTGTGTTTCAAATGTTTTCAATTCGCATGGCTTTCCCCTGGTCTTGGACGCGTGAAATGATTCGATGATCGCGCGGCTTGCGTTAGTAGTGTGCGCGCGCGTATTCGAATGAATTATTTGTACGCGCGGCGCGGGCGACGGCGACCGCGAGTAGGTAATCGACTCGTTTTGTTCGGCGATGCTATTTGTGCAAACAGGTTGCCCTTCAAAACCCTAGAAAGGGTAAGTACCAGCGCGATAGAAGATCGCGCGGTAAGGATTTTTTATTGGAAAATACACTGAATTAATGGGACTTGCCAGAGATATCCTCGAACGACGTCCGCCGGGCTGCTTGGCTGATTTTTCACTTCAAAATTATGTAGCTCTTAACGCGATACGGCTCTACTCTTTCTACGGTTTTTGTATTAATGGCGGGGTCGGGCGAGGCCGCCCCGCCGACGTGCGCACTCGCCGCCGTCCAGAGAAGAAGAGAGATGAGTGGGGGGTACAAGGCGGTTTGCCGTTTCAAAATTATCGGCGGCCGATCAGAGATGTGGCTTTGCCAGCTGCGATATTAATCATTAATGCTTACGAAAATGTCCGATCCATATTTTGGACATTTTATGTAAAGCGTAGTCTTTACATTATATATATATATATATATATATGTATATATATATATATATATATATATATATTATATATATATCATATATATATATATATATATATATATATATATATATATATATATATATATATATATATATATATATATATTATATTATATATATATATATATATATATATATATATATATACATACATATATATATATATATATATATATATATATATATATATATATATAATATATATATATATATATATATATATATATAATATATTATATATATATATATATATATATATATATATATATATATATATATATATATATATATATATATATATATATATATATATATATATATATATATATATATATATATATATATATATATATATATATATATATATATATATATATATATATATATATATGCTATTTGTCTTGGCGCGTGTCCCGCTGAGCGGAAGATGATTTGATCTCGTTACCAGGAATTAAGAGGCCTATTACAAAATAGCGTAGGTATTCTTTTAAAATGAGTTTAAAAAATGAACGCATTTTTTTTTGGATGTAACTATAAAAGATAGGATAAATAAATAAATAAATAAATAAATAACTATTCAACCCTGGGAGAAAACCGCGGCACTGAGCGCTCTTCTCTTGCGCAAGCAAATATATACACAATTTCTAATTGTTTTTTGCAGTGTTTTCTCCTTTCTAATGACAATAATTTATATTATGTCGTATTGCTAAAAGAGTGAACTTTAATATAGTATAAGTATTATATAAGAATCTTATTTTATTTCTGAGAAAATTAGAATGATACAGGAAGTTTTTTTTTAAATTTTGTGTAATTGTAAGTAATGTATACCTTGGATATGTGGTCAAAAAACGAAAAAATAAGGCCGCTATGGTCAACAAGAATACATGACGGACATAAAAAAAAATAGTATACGGTTTTCGTTGTAGTGATATTACTGTATTAAGGAGCTCAAAGTTTGCCTTCCGAGCGTTTTACGAATAACGACTTTCGGAAAATGGGCTGAATAAGTAAATAATATTCATTATATCTAAAATTAAAGGCCGCTATGGTCAACATCAAGAAATGGTCCAGGTAATTCAGTAATTAAAGTTTGTAGAAATCTCTTCATTTCTTGGAATTAGAACGCCAAAAATCCACTTTTCTTGCCTTTATGGAAAAAATATGTGATAGGGCTCTTAAGCAGCAGCCGGGCGGAAGCAACGGCGCGAGCAGATTTTATGGGCCGTCGCTTAATTTATTTACTGGCAATTACGACGAGCCAGCAATCCGACTAATTGTCCGACCCGCTCTTTTATCGTCGCCCTGAAGGCTCGTGATGGCTGGCATGGCATGCGATCATGGCGCGCAACCGAAACTGAAACGAGCAACATTGGAAAAGTTACTTTCTTAAGCGGAGGCTCTGCTGGATACAACTTTGCAGGCTCTCTCTATCTTCATTATATTTTCGCATTATTTAAACAACGTATTTACACAATGGAAGCATTGCGAGAGATTTGCTTCTTTAAAGTTGGTGTAATTACTGCAAAATAAGATGCTAGGTAGATATGACGCCTAGTGATGGCAATGGAAAGAGTGCAGTGTCGACCGATGAAACATAAGGGTAAGTTAACATTGGAATGACTAAAGCCTCGTTTTCGACCATTTGCAAACTGCGCATTATATTATTCCAGTCTTAAAAACGTCGCTATCGAGAGATGACAGAAGAAGCTCGTTATTAACGACATAGTTAATATTGCTAGTAATAGACTCAAGAATAATCAACTGCTGCTGAATCTATTAAAAACGACTAAGACGAAGTCCTCAATTAAGAATACGATATACGTAAACTTAAATATAGATAAAAATATGGAACCAGGGGATATTGATTTATTAAATGACAAGTTCAACTGGGATCCACACTTACAAAACCTTTGCAACAGATCATATTGCTATTAGCCATATTGGCAATTATTAGCGGTGTAGTGGAGCGTATAGTGGTAGCACCTTTTAGGTTATTTCAGCCATATCTCTTTACGGAGGGCGGAGAACCACACTGGTCCACAGGCGTTCTACAAATTTCTGTTGTACACGCAGTGGCCACAACGCGGTAAAACGCGCCGGTTCGTGAACTAAACCTGGTGGAGGGGGGCTGCACGCTTCGGTGAACAGGTCTGATTGCGGATACCTCCCGCATAGTGAACGAAGACTGGCCCGGCGAAGAAGGCAACTCGACAGCTTATAAGCGACAGATAACATAGAAAAAACGAAATACATGACCTTTAGCATAGATGGGCGGAATCAACCGGGACTAGAAAAACATCTACTATTATTTTATTTCATTTCTCTGTATTTGCCTCCATTAATCTGGCTACATTATTAGTCTGTTTAACTGGGATAAGTTTAATTATAACTACACACTGCCTTTATTGTTATATTTTTATTATAATATCGGACCTTTTGACATTTTTATTTATATTGGAATATTTTATAATCTTCTTGATATTGGATTATTACAAAACTATTTATTTAGATGCTTTTTGCGATAAATCCTTTAGTATTTACATCTGCTTCATTTTTTGTTTACCTTTCTATTACTTATGGTATTACTGTTGCAATCGACTTGATATGGCAGTAAACAAAAATACGATTACTTTTTACAAAGCATCATTTTATTTTTACTCAAATGTCATTGTAAATTATTTATTTACTGTAATTTATTTTTGTTATTGGATTTATTGTTTATTATTTGTTTGCTATATTAAGACTTTACATTATTATTCTATCGACTTTTTAATACCAACTACTTGCGTACTACTTGACAATATAAAATTTTGTGATTTTGTTTATTTTCTCAGCTATTATTTACTATTTTCCTCTTATTTCCGTAATAAATTAATTTATTTATTTATGACATTGTGCATTATGATGCTTTTAAGTCTTTATCTCTACTTCCTCTTAATTACGAGGATCAAATATATGAATATTACTTACTGTAGAAAGTGGCCCAACATTACATTATCACTACCTTATTTTATGTCAAAAAGTTACGCCTTAGAAACCTATCGAAATACCAATAGGCGCGGCTGATATAGAAGTATTGTTATTAATACTTTTTTCACCGACATTGGTAATAACTTGGCTAATGCAACAATGCGCAAATTAAATAGGTCTGAGGATGAGCTGGCAGATTCGTACAATAAGGCTAATACGCAACCATCTCTTACGTTTTCACCTACAAACCCCACGGAAATTGACAATATTATCAACAATCTGAAACCAAACAATTCTACCGGTACTGATTGCATTACATCCAAAACTCTCAAAAACAGCAAATACAGCTTATCTTCGCCACTTTCCTATATTGTAAACTTAAGCATGTCAACAGGAGTTTTCCCTAACGATCTGAAAATTGCAATTGTCTGCCCTATATTCAAAGGCGGAGCGAAGCACGATGTAAGCTGCTACCGACCGATCAGTCTCTTGAGTACAATATCGAAAATTGTGGAAACGGTAGTAAAGAAACGCATCGTTGCGTTTATCGACGAAAACAATATTTTTTCACCAGCGCAATACGGCTTCAGATCAGGTATGGGTACTCAGGACGCAATTGCATTTCTCACGGAAAAAGTAGTGAAAGCGCTTGACGAGGGAGAAAAATGCTTAGCTGTGTTTCTAGATCTTGCGAAAGCATTTGATACCGTCTCCCATCGTATTTTATTTGCTAAACTCGAAAACGCTGGAATTCGCAATTTGTCCAAAAAATGGTTAATTAGTTACCTTACTGGCAGGACTCAGAAGACTAGACTAGGAGAGACGTTAAGTTCTCAAGCCACAATTAAATTTGGCGTTCCACAAGGAAGCGTACTCGGTCCGTTGCTGTTTCTGCTATATATCAATGACTTACCTAACGTCGACTTAGAAGGGGGCGAAGCTTTGATGTTTGCAGATGATACTGTGATTATCTTTAAAGGCAAATCATGGCAAGAGGCATATATTAAGGCTGAACGCGGTCTTTGCCGAGTAAAGCACTGGCTCGATCACAACCTACTTACTTTGAATATAGCTAAAACAAAACATATGACATTCGCCATCAGTAACATCAATCGCCTCCAAGGTAGTATGCCAAAACTTCACTTACGCGACTGTGTACATGCTGACTACAATTGCCCATATTGTCCATATACGACTATTGAGAAAGTGAGTAAAATAAAGTACCTTGGAGTTATTGTAGATGATAAGCTCAACTGGAAGGACCACATACAGGGTACTGCATCAAAAGTCCGCCAACTTATTCACATATTTAAGGTACTAAGGAGTGTAATCTCAAAACCCTTAATCAAAACCATCTATTACGCTTTAGTCAATAGTATACTATCATATGGGATCCTTGGATGGGGTGGCGCGTCACTTTCAGCTCTAGATCCCTTAATTAAGGCTCAAAAGTCAATAATAAGGGTAATAAATAAAAAGCCTTTTAGGTTCTCCAGCGACCACTTATTTAAAGAGTTCCAAGTCCTAGACATACGCCAATTATATGTGAAAGTATCGACAATATTTTATTACACCCACACAGAGCGGCATATGATTAAATCTCATACTATCAGAACACGCGCAGTTACAGCCATGCAACATGATGTTCCCCTGATGAAAACTAAATTCGCCCAACGACATTTTTCTTTTCTAGCTGTCCGACTACACAATAGAATACATTCGGAATTAAAAGTGAAGTTAGATACCATACGAGGAAGAAAAATTATGACGGAATGGTTGATTGAGCTAGGAAGAAACGAAACGGAGAAATTAGTTAATTATAGTGCTGTATAAGAATACCAAACTACATAAAATTACTGCTTTATGTATATGTATAGATTATATGTATAAATGTATATATGTATATATGTGTATGTATATGTGTAGATGTATATGTTTATATAGGTCAGTGTATATATGATTATTTAATATTATTATGTATATTATGTTACTAAATTATAAGTAGGTATATGTAAAATTTGTGTAAATATAGAGCTACCACGTAAAACAATGCTACATTATGTCACACTTACCAACTAAAAAAAAAAAAGGAAAAAAAGAATACATAAAAGTCTACCTTAGTACGGGCATTACTCCAGCAAGGTAGATTTTAATCTTATTAATCTAGTATTATAAATGTGTGTGAAATATTAATAAATAAATAAATAAATAAATTACACAACTGTGATGGGACAAACTGCATATGCCAACCGCTGGAACGCACGTCATGTATAAAATACTTAGGTATCCTGATAGACGGCTTCCTGAGATGGCATAAGCAAGTTGACCAGACTGCGACACGACTTAGAAAACTAATTTACATATTTAAAAATATTAGAAATATACTTAGCCCATCTATGCTTAAAACGACTTACTACGCACTAGCGCAATCAATAATTACATACGGACAGATAGGATGGGGTGGAGCGGCTAAATCAATCCTTGACCCGGCAATAAAGGCCCAGAAAGCCCTCATTAGGGTTATTAATAGAAGACCGCTCCGTTTCCCATCCGACCAATTATTCATAGACTTCAACGTAATGGACATTCGACAGTTGTACATAAGAGCGGTCTTGATGTACTTCCAGAGGAATGACAGGACTGCGACTATTAAACTTCGGGACCACGGACATGACACTAGAAATCGATACAGACAACCGGAGTTAAAAATGAACACGACGTACGGACAAAGACATTACACATTTCTAGCTCCAAAGCTTTACAATATACTGACAATGGACGTTCAAACGACCGACGTACCTTACGCTACGTTTAGAAGAGTGGTGGCGACTTGGCTTTTAAATAAATCTAGGGAAGACTGTGAAAAATTATTAAGGTCTCAGGTGTGATCGTGATATATATTTATTTATATTTTATATATTATAACTCTATTTTATATACCTACTATCATATTATATGTATGAATTTATATATAATATTAGTATATATATGTTATATGGTATATATAATATATATATTATAATAATATGTATCTATATATGGTATATATCATATTTATATGTGTTTATATCTAATATATAAAAAATAATTATTATTCCATATAACTTAGTAGATTGTCATAAATTTTAATTTAGTTTATAATTTTATTGATGTTTTTAAATTTAACTTTAAATTTTAAATTGTACTCAAGTATTAGATAAGACTTGCCCTCTCGTCTCAAAAGAATTCATCGATGTTAGTACCACCTCAACACAGGTTCATACCTAGTGAGGTGGTAAACCGTTATGTCAAAAGTTGAATTTCCTTTCTAAGCTAGGTATAATATATACACTTATTATAAACTGTTTTTTTTGTTAGAATAAGGATTTTCTTTGTAATTTGTAACTTGAATTATGAAAATAAAATTAAAAAAAAATAAATAAATAGATGTTGGCGGAAGCGGCAAGACAGCACAGAAACGCGGAAGGCCTAGAGCTCGTATATTTATACAACCGTATATTTATACAACCTACTCATATATTTATACAACCGCGGTTATATGAGCATCAAATTTTACGCTGTGCGAAAAACAAGACAAAACATTTGAAAGAAACAACCACCGAACTGTGCATTACCGCTTGGAATGTGCGTACTCTAATTGGTAGCGAACACAACATCTGCCCAGAACGTAAAACCGCTATCATAGCTAAGGAGCTCTTACGGTATATAGTCGTTATATCAGCAATCTCTGAAACTCATCTATTGGGGGAGGGTGAACTCTGCGAAAAAGTTTGTGCCTACACCTACTACTGAGTTGGTTGACCAGAAACCGAGAGAAGGGGAACGGTGTCGGTTTTGCTATTAAAACCAAAATCTTCAAATCACTGATTGGGTTGCCCAAAGGAGTGAGTGACCGCCTGATGACCCTGCGCCTTCTAATCACAGACAACAAATATGCCACCCTAATCAGTGCATACGCATCGACACTCTTGGCGTCCGACGAAGATAAAGGCAAGTACGTCAGAACCACCGTTGAAGCTATACCACCCGCAAGTAAGATCTTGCTCCTCAAAGATTTTAACGCTCTGGTTGATAGGGATAACAGAGCCTAGAACTATGTATGTACTTGGGCCCCATGGCATAGGCAGATGCAATAGCAGTGATCTTAAATTACTGTCATTTTGCTCGCAGTTTGGCCTATACATTTGAAGTACCTTCTTTTGGCTCATAAGCACTCTCCCTTCGAAGCCATAAAATTTGAGATGCGGAAATCGCGGTTTTAGATATTTTTTCTAGAAAGGAGTTGATTATTTTCTGGAGAGACCAAGATCTTTAAAAAGGTGAAATAAAGATTTAGCTGACAGGCTACGAGCGCCAATTTCCACCGCTTGAAAATGAACAGTGAAACCGTTCCGGGTGACGGCATTTGCGAGATCATGGTATTTATTTAATTTGTACTTATTGAGAAAGGTTTTGCATTAAAATGTTTTTGCCTTTAAAGCCATCTAGCACAAACTGTATTGGGGGTTTGGAGGATACTGTCAAAACCCTTGTTGGCACGAGCCACTGAGAGGCTAATTATCTTGCGAATTATAGCAAGGACTTTGTCGTGGCGGTAAGTGTACCATACTTGATCTAAGGCCACCTTGCAGCCAGCTAGAATATGTCTAGCTATGCAAGGGATGTTGCTACAAAGGAAACATGAACTATCATCAGCATAGCTCCAACGAGTGAGGTTACTGGAGTCTGGAAGTGTATGCTGAAAGGCATTTAAATAAAATTTCAGCATCTCTGGCGTCCAGTCATAAAACATTACTTTCTAGGGCATTGGAGGAGGAATGCAAAAGTCTCCAATTGTTGTCCAACCATTCTGGCATTGAAGGGCTATAGCGTGAGCCATACTATTGCTGTCGTAATCTCCCCGCAAGAGAGACTTCTTCAAGTCCACATCGCTAGTGTTTTTACTGCCATACCCCAGACCGTTGCCGTTATGACTGATTCCAGCAAGGAACTTTTTGTGGAAATCTACGTGGGCTTGTAGATCATTTGACTCACTACGGCCACTTATTAAGTGCTTCGATATTGCCGGATCCTTGGAATTGCTTAGAATCGAATTTTTGGTTATTCTGGAGTTGACAGAGAGGGCAGTTTTAGAGCTAGCCCAAAATTGTGTATGGACCTGAAGAGAGTCGAGGGGTCAGCTGGTTTCGCTAAGAACATCGAGGATTTTAAACTGGCTGACCCCAGTGCATCCAGACTAGACAACTTGGGTTGTCGACTACAACGGGCGAGCCCGTCACCACAGGAAGTTTTAACGATTAGTCGTTCTATCTCCCTGCAGTGAGCGTAGAAGACTTGGGACAAAACAGTCCACCATCTAGCTACGCCGCAACCCGTAAGAGACCAACGCCTTAACCGCGAGATAGCCAGTAATGTTACCTGGCGGGCCGACACTCGCGCCCTTACTTCCAATTGTGACCAGATTTCTCCGGTCCCTCGATTGGTTCCGAGTTCGAGGTCGCTTGCGCAGTCCTCTCCCTTACGAAGCGGTGAAACGGTGTATACCGAATCTATTGCGGACCACGGCGTTCTTAGCCCGGCTCTTCACCCAGGATCGGATGGCCGATGGTCATTTCAAGAGCAGTTGCCGTAAGGTCCGCAACCACCCCCGCTCTATAGGAAACAGTACAGCTTCCAGACTCCCCCGACTATTAGTCAGAGTGCACAATCGATTGGCTTACGCCGCACGGTACGCAGACCGTCTAGGAGCGCCAGAGGTTTGATTCCCAGGGGAAACTGACCAAGGCCAGAGTCCTACCCAGGTTCGCACCTCGTGCGTGGAGGCCGTTGGATGGGTGTTGACCCGTGAGTGTGACCGACCCTGAACAGAATAGGTCTTCGTGGCCAACCCAGCATGGGCCCATTAGCTCCCAATCCAGACTAGACAGTTGGGTTTTTGTGAAATCGTAAATAAGAAAGGGCCATGACAAATGTGAAGTTAGATAGTTGTCATAGATCCAAGCCTTACGAGGGCCAGAAATTAGCAAGGCATCTATCTTTTCCAGGCAACTACTGAAATGTTCTATAACATGATCGTCAGAGAGGTCTTATCTCTGGCAGGTAATTTTACTGCCAATGAATTTGAAATGGTTATTTTGGTCTATAAGGGAGATAATAGAGCCCTTATAGGCCAATTTTGGGTTATAGGATGTAATTTTTTTGTCTATGCGAGCGAGTCCAAGGCAAAAACATTTGAAGGGCTTCAATTGTATGCAGCCTGGCCAGTCGTAGAACAGTTCCATGTTCAAACATATTTTGTTTTAAATTTTATCAATAGAGTTACTTTCTGTTGCAACTAATCTTAACCAATGGAACTGCAGTTCATTTATAATATAACATGGTCAATATGGCAAGACAAGTTGCACTAAAAGCCACCCTACCTTAATCATCAGCAGGTAAGCCTAGGGCTTGGCTGGATTTTATTTAGAAGTAGTATTTTAAAGGTAAATAAATAAATTTGAAAATTAAAAAGTAAATTATTTTCATTTAATTTTTTTTTAAATGAAAAGTCTGTTTATTTAACATGATTGTAGTGGATTGCGGTTTAATTTATATATTATATTCTCGAATTCGTCTTGATGGCGAAATTCAAGCAGGACGGCCGATAAAGTTTATTCTGACAATTGCACCAACCATCACAGTGTCACATACATTAAAATCAATGTCTACTGGAAATAGTGTTTTTTCTAGGGTAGCTAGCTTTTACAAACAGACTAGATACAGCTAGACTTCCTACAAACTCTTCTTAGAAACAAACAAAAGGTAAAATGCGTTTTGTTGTATCTCCCCTATGGAGATATTTAGAACAAGCATTGACATACTTCGATCAAACGACGAACCTGACACCGGCCGTCGGCAGCTATGCCACGGGAAAGAGGCCAGCCGGCTTCTTCGAGAAAGACTGTTCTTCATCGGTAGTCATAGTCGTCCAATAAACATCTCTGCTAAGCTCGCTTACGTTGTATACCGTGGCCATTCTGCGACTTCAACAGACTTCTTGTATATCGAAAAGCAAGAATACTACGAGGAAGCAGCTGAAAGCGGATTTAGATTTGGATTAACAATTAGTTGGAATTACATTACGATTATGACATATTTTATTCTGCGACGATTCTTGGTATCTTAAATAGGATAAAACGAATTTACCGCGTGATTTTGGGTACCGCCGCTGTCTAGGGTAGACTGTCTACACTGGACAACGGCGGTTGCAACATCGCCGAAACGTCGGGTTTTTATCCTATTTATAATGTCAAATAACCGCGATAGTCTTCGATTTCATGATTTTGTGGTATTCTGTAAGCGCATTAGTGATGCTCTAGCGTTCATTTGATTGCCACGTGGCCAAGGCCATCGCGGCTACGTTTATATATTTTCAGCGTGGCTAAAACGGCATTGGGGATTTCCTGCAGTATACTTTCATAGGTCAGTGAATACAAGAGCCATTTTCAACAACACATGAGAAGACAGTAAAGCCCACAACTTTTCGTCGACGAAGTTTTGGAAACTCTTGCCAAACTAAAAATCGAATACCAACTTAAAGAATGCATTAGCCTGGCACGAGTGCATGGAAAATATAATTACCGCGAGGGAAGCGTCCCGACAACAAGGCGCCAGAAACAACTCAACAATAGATCTTTTTACATGCAAAATAATGGCGTCATCGTATTACATATGCAAAAGTTCGCATACATTGGCAGGATATATTATGCAATCGCTTCTCGTTTGGCGTAGAGAATAGAAAATTTCCATAAAATATGTAAATTGGGGACACTTTATTGTCAAGGTAATGAGAACATTTTTGAAACTCTGCATAAGTGAATAATTACTCAATCGCCTTTCTGATTTCCATAAAACTTTCATGAAAAGAACCACTCTCTTCGTGAGATAATTATATCATGTTTTATTACGTTAGTCATCTCGTGATATACATTATTATCCCTCACTTTGGGAGGAATCCTTTCCTTATGGAATAATAAACGAGGCACGGCATTATCATTACCGCTGAATCATCCTATGAAATTATAGTGCAAATTATGTAACTGTTGATATTTTTCCTCTAATATATTAATAGCTGCGCCCAGCGGTTTCACCAGCGTGGTGATGGAAAATTGTGATAATGATGATAGTGTTGGAGCTTCAGTCCAACATACCCACAACAAAAAAGTAATTTCTACAGAATCGAAACCGCAAACTCGCTCAAATCTACACGAGCCAGCTGCAGTTGATTTCCAACTAAATTCGGCATTTTACGCACAGTCAGGTGATGACTAATGTCATTTCTTCTGATCGATACGAAATTAAGACACATTTCTCACCCCACTCACAACTATTGCGTCACTGCTTACAATATAAAACGCAGTACATTTCGATCGATCAATATCATTCCTGTTGGGCAGTTATCGCGCTACACATCTCCATCATTCCCTGGAGGACAGTATCCGCGCATTATCAAGTACTCGCGCTCTTCTTTATCTTCGAGTCAACAAACCACGCATAGTATACGCGACTATCATTATCTTAGAATCTATCGCGGCGCTACACACTTCGGACACACTACCACGGCTTCACCTCGCGCCCACACTACCTACACAACGGCGAAACATCAGTCAAGGCGTTACGACCAGAGACTTTCTGATTAAATACTGTAACTTCAACATCCTCGACTTTCAATCACGGAGAAATCTTCTTGATGAGAACCACCCTTCGCTCACAATCAATTGGAGTCTAGTGAAGGGTGGAAACTCTCACACTGGTGACCCCAACGTTTGATACGAACACGCCTCCACGTCGAGGATCACGCCTACAACTCTCACACTGGTGACCCTCGACTTTGAAAAGGACACGCGCCTCCGTCTCACACTGTTGACCCCGACGTTGAAAAGGACACGCGCCTCCATCTCACACTGGTGACCCACGACGTTTGATACGAACACGCCTACACCTTCACGTCGGGAATCACGCCTTCCACTTTCATATTGGTGACCCCGACTTAACTTCACTTCGCACAAACGCTGAAAAAGACACGCTTTCGTCTCACATTCACGCAGCGTCCAGCACTTCAAAACCTTCAATAACGACGCTGAACACACCTTTTCTACAAACCTTCTCAAACACAGCGACTTCGCACCTATAAATCAAATAGCGGCTAGTTGACCTACATATTCGCCGCCAGAAATTACGCCGATACTTCAAAAAACTCTCCGCGCGCACACAATCAAATCCAAATGAGCGGACAACAGAGCAAGGACGAGGCAGTCATCGCCGGCACCCAGATTACTAACAACACAACATCAGACGTACTGATCATAATAACGGTGGTCCTAATAGTAGTAATCCTCTGCGTACTATTCCACGAGCGATGCAGACAGGGAATAAGGAAATGGCTAAGAAAGGAGATCGCCCGACCCCACATACAACAGATACAAGCAGTCTAAACAGCACCAAACACACGGAATGATCCTTGACCCATCATGACCTTCAACTTCATGATGCGACACTACACCACTCATGCTGGACAAGTAAAACAATCAAATACTGCCTAAAACGACACGGCTCACAAAAAAAACCACTACGCTTCTCAACGCACTCAAACGACAACATATGGCAGCTCGGCAAACAAACAATACAACGCTAACGAACTTTATAGAAACGACGATTTGCGACCCTGGGAACTTGTACAGACGAAACCGTTATTGCTACACTCCCAGGTAAATCCTACAGGAAGTCAACACAATCGCTTCAAACTCTTCACCGGACTCAACTAAGACGTTTCTGCAGCGTGATGACCTGCAGTTGCGCAACGCAAAGGGACAATTATGCAGCCTAGCGGAACTGCATCCCACACATATCCGGGAGAATAGCACTTAGGTCCAGTAAAGACTAACAGCTGACCAAGGACACTATCGGCCTAAATGCTTTCTCAACCACAAGAGTCACAATTTCAATCGATAAACTCACAACGGCACAAAGAAAACGACCCGCAACGGAAGAACAACTATTATACTACAAACGGGAAACGAAACGGAACTTACAGCGCAGCACTCTAATCGACCACAAAAAAAAATCAAACGCTACAACCAACCTCAAAAAAACAACAATGGACTACGCTAATCAGCACGCTGAAGCCGACTTATCCACGAAAAATACAAAAAGCCGAGAATAGACGGTATAGAGAAACCACTCATTCAAGGCGTAAAATCAACGAGATTATCACTCACAAGAACAGGGGCAAATTCCCACACAACACGCATGGATACGACGTTATAGTCGAAGCAATTTGGAAGTCGACCGAATGGTTTAGCGACTCACTGACTAAAACAACCGAAATGTACGACCTCATCGCAGAAGCAAGACGCCGCACTCCAGAACAGCTTCAATCGGGAACCTTCAACTTCAAGGCCTGAAGTCCACACGAACGTGCATAAAACAAACAATGGACTTCGGACGTCACGCACGCGAAAATATTCAAACACATTCCTTTTTACAATCGCATTATTGCATTCTTATCGCGCTAAATTATTATTAATTCATATGCTCCACATTTTTAGGCCGCGCGAATCATTTTTACGGCTACCATTCAACGCGCAAGCACTTTAACAACCTATTGAATTGTATTCACTCGTTTTACGGCCAGCAAATTTTATCATGTCAGCGTTTATACTAACCATTGTCCATTGTATTAATTTATTGTCCTCATTGACTTTTATAACAACGCCAGCCTATTCACATTGTAACGTAACGCCTTCGCCACTCATAGCAACATACGATTCTCAAACTGTCGAACACTCATAAGAACATACGATTTCCAAACTGTCACGAACTCAATTTCACACACACGTTTCATTACCACACTTACACTTTTTTGTCCCTTTATCGTGAAGACCTTCCATATTTTCATATACAAGCTCTTCACTAGGGGGGGAGCCATGTTGGAGCTTCAGTCCAACATACCCACAACAAAAAAGTAATTTCTACAGAATCGAAACCGCAAACTCGCTCGAATCTACACGACTCAGCTGCAGTTGATTTCCAACTAAATTCGGCATTTTACGCACAGTCAGGATATGACTAATGTCATTTCTTCTGATCGATACGAAATTAAGATACATTTCTCACCCCACTCACAACTATTGCGTCACTGCTTACAATATAAAACGCAGTACATTTCGATCGATCAATATCATTCCTGTGGGGCAGTTATCGCGCTACACATCTTCATCATTCCCTGGAGGACAGTATCCGCGAATTATCAAGTACTCGCGCTCTTCTTTATCTTCGAGTCAACAAACCACGCATAGTATACGCGACTATCATTATCTTCGAATCTATCGCGGCGCTACACACTTCGGACACACTACCACGGTTTCACCTCGCGCCCACACTACCTACACAACGGCGAAACATCAATCAAGGCGTTACGACCAGAGACCTTCTGATTAAATACTGTAACTTCAACATCCTCGACTTTCAATCACGGAGAAATCTTCTTGATGAGAACCACCCTTCGCTCACAATCAATTGGAGTCTAGTGAAGGGTGGCCACTCTCACAATAGGAAACCATATATCTTTATAAATTATAGCCTATGTGTTATTCTAATGTGTAAGCTATATTATTGTAAAGTTTCATCAAAATCCATTAATTAGTTATTGCGTGAAAGAGTAACAAACATCCATACATACATACAAACTTTCGCGTTTATAATATTAGTAGGATAGTAGGATAGAATTTAAATTTCGAATGTCAATTTCTTAGATTTTTAACCTACTTACTTGACAGTTATCGTTATATTTTAGATAATTCACGCTATATCTTTATAAATTATAGCCTATGTGTTATTCTGATGTGTAAGCTACATTATTGTAAAGTTTCATCAAAATCCATTCAGTAGTTTTTGCGTGAAAGAGTAACAAACATCCATACATACATACAAACTTTCGCGTTTATAATATTAGTAGGATATATTGATAGTTTTGAATATCTTGCGGGCTGATGGTAATACGCAGAGAAATAGCGTATGTGTAAGTGAGTACTACTAATTTATTCAAATACTTTTAAACTACTGTAGCGGGACAAATAATAAATAATTAGGAAAACACTTAAATTATTAAAATTGAATTCCCGATTAAAAAAAAATAAATTCTAGGGCTTACCTTTCCGTAATACACATATAACCTTGTCAAATAGGAACAAATTTCGACGTTTGATAGAAATAGCTGGTAATAATTTAAAACTTGGCATAGATGTTCATTTATGTGTACTTTTAAACATACTAGAAGTACCATACTCTATCTGTTGCGCTCGAGCCGCCATCTTGGAAAACTGGCACTTCTATTCAGTTTTTCGCTTTGTCTCTTCAAGATTTTTAATTTTTAAGTTACTGCTATTTATTCCTATAAATATTAAATTATAAATATCCTTCCAATATTCGTTCAAAAAACCTAAGATCGGTGATAACATACCCTTTCGTTCACTTCAAAATCAAGGCACCGCCAACATCTCCTGTGAATATAATATACAATATAATATATGTTAATATAATGTAGATAAACGTATATTATATCTGAGAGGCAAATAAGAATCTGCCTACCCAAACTAATAGAGAAATCATGGAGCAGCTACCACAAAAGCATTAAAATATTTCCATCTGGGCAATTAGTTAAAGAGGATTCAGTACTTCATTAAGTAACAGTATTATGGAGCATGCCACGTCACCTAATTACAATTTCATACTTAGTCTTGACTTGTTACTTATACATGGGCTTTTAGCAATAGCAGCGGTTGAATTCGTGTTCGTGAATGTGTATTCGAAAGAGTGTTACAATTATACCTAGTTGGGTAGTTTTTGTGTTATACCTTTTTTGCTATTTCTCTCGAAATAAAATATTATTAATATTATTACTGGATTCAGTAATGTAAATAATCTATAGTAAAAACAAGGTATAAAAATAAACATGAAAGATTAAAAAATCAATGGTGTCAAAGTCCTTAATACAATAAATTGGGTTCTTAATAACAATATCCTGGAACTTTTGTAAATTGAAACTCTCCATAGCTCCTGACACTTCCCAGGGTTTCATGTACCATATCACCCTGATATATAGAAGCACTGCTGTCTCACGCTTATTACCCTGCCATCTCCCTACATAACACACTCACATGGCCATCTGAATAATGCGGTGACCACGAATGAGTTTAGCGACACACAATAAAACAATACGTGGCCGCATTTAATTATGAAAACAACTGACCGCCGCCTGAAAGTCTGGGCACATGGACTGAAAAAAGGGAGAACTCCTGTAACCGGAACAGATGCTTCGCTAACTGGAGCTAACCGGAACAAACGATAGCCTGCCTAATAACAATAAATTTCAACTTAGCGCCACCAGATGCCGGTTTGCTAGCCGGCTAAGTCGCGTAGTATATTTTCGAATATTGGGCTGCTTCTTTCGAAAGCTGAAAGCCTTCCGAGTTTTCAACTTTTACTGAGTGCGCTTGAACGGGATAGCGCGAGTAGAAGGAGATAAGAAATCGCAACATTGCCATATAAAGTAACTGAAAGAATGATGATTTGAATATTTATTGCATACTTATTTACTTATACATGGATTTAGTGGACTTATCACTAAGATATGCATGTTTGTTTGTGTGGAAAAAAATGTGTGCTTTAATTTATTTTTGTGTATTTATATATGTATTGAATACAGGTAAATATTGACCCCTTTTTCACGAATATAGATACTATAAGGAAGCAGGTTGTAGGGCGATTTTGTGATGACCAGGCTTAGCATTTTCTTCTTTTATTACAGTCTTGTTTATGTCAACATGTTTTCTACTGTACAATTTAGTATCTTCTTGTATAATATCTTCTTTACGCTTAATATCAGTTCTAAATTCACGTTATTATTATTGTCATTATCAGCGGTAACTTGTAAATGGCTCTAAGCTTCCTATTTTTGTTCACTACAAAATTATTGGCTGGAAGTTATCCTTAAGAAAATAAAATAAAATAAAATAAAATAAAATATCTATTTAGTGATATTTATTTCAACCTGTATTGTATTTATTTCTAACCTTTATTTACAAAATATTTATATTAGAATTTTAAAATATACTATAATATCATATTATAATATACTATAATATAATATTTATATTAGAATTTTAAAATATACTATAATATATAAAGTATACTATGCCTTTTTTATCACTATTTTACAAACCAAGATTACTTTATGTCTCTTTTTATTACAAGCTTTTATTAACCTTGCAATGTTTGTCATTATGTGTGTTTAGGTCAAATCTTGCAAGCAGAATTAGAACCACTTCCTCTTATTCTATGAAGTTGAAATTTTACATATTGGTGCAGTTTTAATGACAATGCATTTTTATGGTAAGCATGACCTGAATTTGCACCCAGGATGGGCTCCCGAAGAGGGGACTTCTCACGGTCAACAGCACAAATACGAAATTTTGTATACGTGACTCGAATTTTGAATTCATTCGTGATTAATTTTGTATACGCATTGAATTATGATAGCCCGTTTTAAATTTCATCATGACATGGCTGATGAACCCTGGGTTGGCTCCCCATGAGGGAACTCCTCTACGGTCAACAGCATAGACACGGAATTTTGTATACGCATTCAATTATGATAGACAGCAGGCATATCAAGTTCCACTATGACATGGCTGCTGCACCCAGGGTTGGCTCGGGAAAGAGCATTTTAATAAAAGCTTGTTTTTAAAAATGTATTTTTACTATTAACTTATTTCCTTAAAATTTCTATATTATATTATCAATCCTCCTAAAGAAAATAGGTGAATCATGTAATTAAATTATAATACAGATATCACTCCAAAACAGACTATAGTAATGAGTTGAAAAAATCCAACAAATCGATACTTTCATTGCTTCGCAAACAATGTTCAAATATCTGTTGGGTTTCTACACCTTAATTTAATGCATAATTTTATGTTTGCTCTGTGGTGATAGTATTCAAAATATAGTGACGTCACTGTTACAGAACACGAATGCAATAAAAAGTCACACACACACTCACACATGCTACACGCACACATCTTCATTGCGGATTTTCTAAAGAAATAAAATAAAATAAAGACCTCTTCCAGTCAATCATTGCGAAATATATTGTGAATCTAATTGAGGTAGCAATAAAGGCAACATATTATTATGATATCCTCCTAGTCGGTTTTGGCTACAACGACGTCCACAGTCAGTCCATGGGTCACTTGAGGGATGGATGGCGGGATCCACTACAACAGGCGAACCTGTCACCCCAGGTTGGTATAACGATATAGATCGTTCTTTCAGCCGTGGGATGAGCGTAGAAGACTTGGGGACAAGACAATCTACTGTCTAGTTCACCAGCAACCCGTTAGAATCCAACGCCTTACGGTGAGGCACCGGGAAAGGTCACCAGTGGACAGCCTCACCCCATAACTACCAGTTTTGGCAGGATATCTCCATCTGGAATTAACCTTCGGGATATCTCCGTCCTCCCGACCTGGCTACGGGTCCGAAATTGCTTACGCAACCTCTACCTGTTGTATTACAGCGGTAATTCAGTTTGAATTTATCGCGGACCTGAGCGTCTTTTGCCCGTAGTGCCACACGGGATCGAGTGGCCCAAGGTCATTTCAAGAGTGGCATGATATCAGGTGAAGCATCCACCCCCGCTGCTTAGAAAACTGTGTATTTTCATAGTCTCCGGACCCCTTCAGCAATTAGTCAGAATGCACAACCGATTGGCCGGGCCGACCGGTGCGCAAACCGTCCAGTGGCGCCGGGATGCAATCCCGCCGGGGGAAACGGGTCCACCAGCTCTGAGGCCTGAGAGACGGGAGTCTTACCCGGGGTAGCCTTCCACTAGAGGAGGCTTCTGAATAGGGGCTGAATCATGAGTTGAGCCGATCCGATAACAAAATGGATCTTATGGCCCAAGCTGCACGGATCTTGTGGCCCGTGTCACTTGAGGGGTGTCAATTGCGAAAGATCAGATAAATAAAATGATCATTACCACACGCATTACTTGTTCTACCAATAGTAGCCCTCTTTAAAAACGGCCATGCGAATAGACGTTAAAATTAGCCGGTAAACATCTGAAATGCACTCCTTCTCAATCGAATTGACGTATTTCTTCCTGTGTGAAAATCATTGTTACGAGATCAAAGAATACCGAAATACATTTCACGCTTCACGCCTGTAGACGTGGAATGTCTGGAGAGCACGCCAACCGTGGGAGAGATGTAAGAAAAAGGGCGGGGGGAGGGGGGAGGCGCAATTTATCTCAACCTTCGTCACTCCGAAATGAAAAGAAACACTAAAAGTGGACAAAGTTCTTGTGCGCGTATATATGGCATGACTACCGCCATTGTATTGCAATTATTGTTGATTTGTTGGCGATAAATAAAATATTAATAAATATTGGAAAATTATTGATAGCTGTAACCAGACAATTATTGTAATATCAAGGAGTAGAATATAAGGTAGTATTATAAAGAAATAAAGAAGTAGAATTTATAAAGGTGCCAAAACTATCAAAGCGAGAACGATATAAAAACGCGTGTAACATTTGTATGAAGCTGTATAAATAATAGACTGAACAAAGAAACATGATTATGAAAAGGAAATTTATTTCACCGTAATTTTAAAGTTTCATTTGTTTTATTTCTATTTTCTAATTTAACTATTTTATTGTTTTATTTCTATTATTTTTAGTTATTTCTTTGATATTCTGTTTTTAATTGACATAATATAATTTGATTTTCAAATCTAATCTAGGTACTTTAATTTTATGGACACCTCATTTTTGTTTTATCTACCGTGTGGTTTTTGTCGTTGTTATATTATAACAATTTATTATTGATTCTTTTGATTATTGACTATGTTTAACCTATTATTAT
>OX155953.1:6684343-6756843 GCA_944548615.1 Micropterix aruncella | reverse complement strand
TTGATTGATATTTTATTTTTGGTTTATATGAGTGCATCCACGATATTTCACCTGAGACGATGCTAATAGCGGCATTCAATATTACTCCGTTGAAGCGTTGCTGAGTAAACCGGCACTAATTAACACGAGCCGACTTTTGCTTTTTAGTCACATTAGGCGATATCCAACGAGAAACTAGGTCTCTGAAGCCCAACTTAACATACAGAATTGTTTAGTTTACTGTCATACTAACGTCTAAAGATCGCCCATATGCAGCATGTCTGTGTTCCTGTATTAGCTATTATTTTGTATTAGCAATTAGCTATGTTATTATTTTCATTTATTATATTACTTCTCAGCTATTGATTTTATACTTTTTATTATTTAATATTTATATTTTTTTATAGATGTTTCACTTTTATTTTATTTAGTATAGGAAAATTGCTATAATTGATTAGTATAGGGAAATTAGTATATAACTGAATCTGCCGACATGCCGCATGTCTGTATTCTTGTATTAGGTATTATTTTGTATTAGCTAATATATATGGTATTATTTTCATTTTATTACTTCTTACAAAGCTGTTGATTGTATACATTTTATTATTTACTATTTTTGTTTTTTTTATATTTTATTTCAATTATTATAGCAAAATTTACTTTCGTTTTGCAGTTCTAAAAAAATGCAGTTCTTTTATTTTTTTCTTGATTTAATAATAACTTACTGTATATAGTGCCAACTTTGGAATATCTATATATACCTACAGGCTAAGCGTCAACAATCTGTTAAGATTTCATCGAAATGAATTTTAATTGAAATTAAAAATTGAACTGGATCAGTGATGTTTTCTGATGTTTTTAGTGATGTTTTTGGTCCATGTTAGAATTCTGAATATCAGCGATATTCTTAAACTATGCATTTTGCCATAGTAAAGGGAAAAGAGCTCAGTGAGGCATTGTAAATAAGACAAACCTTTATGAAATTATTGTAAATTATGCAGTGTTATTTTTGCTTCACTTCCATTTTCTTATTGGGAATGTCGACTTCTAACTCTCATTATTGCCTAACTATACAATGTTTTCATTTATGTAAAAATCGTTAGGCTAATTAAAGACCAGTGTTAACGTAACAGTGTCATTTATTTATTCCGAAGTAGTAGATTCCCAATCATTCCGCTATTCGTTAGCTTACTCGTAAAATTTTGTTGTAAATGCTCCCCTAACCCCATTTAAATACGTTCCGCAACTCCATTAGACAAAGCGACGTATTATCATAATCAACCTTTATGGTTTGCATGGCCGTCGTTTCATTAGGGATACCTGAGAAATATCTGGGTGAATTTTGCGTGTCTGTGTTGTAAATTAAATCCTAGGCGGGTTGGTCGGATTACTTCATCTCTTGACATCATGCGTATAATATTAATAATCGTTTCGAAACAGCAGCTGCGATGTCGGCTTTAGTGTAGACCGTAATAAGGAAAATCAAATTTGGTTCCTTTGAAATCCAGGAATCATGATAGTACGACGATTTCACTCGGTTGGTAAAACGCGGCTTCGTCAAGAGAATAACGTCTACTGCAGAAGTTAATATATTCTAAAAGTAAATATATTCTCAAGTAATATTATCGACAAGAGTAGAAATTCACGCATTTACTAACGTATAATCATGACAAATCCATGTTTGGTTCACAAACGAAATATTAACATTTGTTTTTCTACTTTTTTCAGATTTACTCCCTATATGTTTTTGTAGTTGCCATAAGCAGGTACAGTTACCAACAATATACCCACCTGATGTAACATAATGCGATTTAGAGCATGACGATATTGTCAATATTGACTTGCCTTAGTTATGCCTCGACAGGTACCAGAATTCTTTCGCTTATTTGAGCATAAAACTTTTTAAATTGATTCCAATCATTATTAGAAATTTAAACGGAACTGGACTCAAGAGGGTCCTTAAATGTAATCTCACCACGCACGCTTTATAACTTGGAAAAATACATACATAGTGAAGCATTTTACAATACTGGTTTGATTCTTTCGACTGTAAGCTCGACTCGACTGTAAGATCCATAATAGTTACAACATGACGTTTTGTACCTATATTAAGTTGACATTAAGATATTACTTAGAAAATGCACAGCGATTGAAATTTAAATAAAATTTTCTGTTATTTATTTCAAAGTCGAACCATCTATAAATGTCTTGTATGGTGAGATTTCTCTTCAGACAATCTTGAAAATCTGTATAATCCAGTTCTTTTACGGTGGTTTTAAATTAAACATCAAGATTAAATTAAACATTTTGGGACTGTGATTTAAATATGAACGTTAATATAGTCTCAGTATAGTAAGCTTGATTTGGTCCCTTAACAAATCATCTATACATTTACCCGTCAGAATATTAATTTTCTTTTGTAGTAGGTCAGGTAACTACTTGAATATCTACCGAATAAATAATACAGGTCCCTGATGACTATAACAAACGTCTTCGTTCGTTACGCACATGTTGTTTACTTTTATGTTCGTTACTCACTTATACTCTAATGTTTTAATATATTTATTTGTATATTATTACTCTTAAACTAATATCCTAAATATTTTTTAGCAATATTTGCATAATTACTGTAATACAACCGTTAGAATTATTGGCAGTAAATATTCTGCTACGGTCTAACTAAGGTATTCTTGTTCTAAAGTCATCAGCATCTTAGAATTTTGGATTGCGTATACATCGATTATTTATCTTAAGGATTGTATTGGTTTTTATAATAAATCATAGTGATTAAGTTTCATAATCATAACGGTAAGTTTAATATAAATAGATAAATACATAATTTTATTAATACAAATCATCGATTATTAATTATTGACAAAAGCTGCAAGGGTAGAATATAAATTATGAAATATATAAATTTAAAAAATAAAAAACATTTTGTATTATAATTTATACTACCACATAAAAACATTGTTTAATAGTGACAGGATTTTAGTTTTAAACTCATTTACTTATAGCTGATTTAATACATTTATTTTACCCCTTCTTTTTACTAAATACTCCTTTTAAAGTTTCGTCGTGAATGTTAAATGTTTTTAGTGGGTATATTAAAAAAATCCTTTAGAGGCCATCCACATATTACGTAATCAACGAGGGGGAGGGAGGGGTTGGAGCTGAGGCTTACGCTTGATTACGTGGGGGGAGGGGGGAAGGGTGCCCGCCTTGATTACGCAATCAACTTTGGTCACCTCATGGTTTTTTTTTTTGGTCTAAACCTGCACGGAAATAGCGCAATGCCGCGTCGAAGATACTATGCAGGGTGCATGCGTAATGTATGTAGGGAGTCCAAGCGCTCGTCTGCGATTAAGTGGCTCGGGCCTGTTCCCGCGAGCGCTGCCAGACCGGTTGCGGCGGTACGGCTGCAACTCTGGACTAGCTCGCCGCTGCATGCTCCAACTCCATCGCGAAATAACGTGCTCGTGTGGCGCATCAACTATGGCCGATTCAAACATGGAGTTTCTCTGTACGTAGGCCAAAGCGTTTTCACTCCTTTCTAATTGCTTTAGATTAAAAATGCACATTAAATGTGCATTTTTAAATGCATTCCTAAATATTTTTTTCTCTTTAATACCGTCTTTACATCCACTGCGGTCTTAAGATAGGAATGTGTGAAATAAACCATAGATTTTAAGATTTTGTAATTACTTTGAATAAATAAAATACATTTTTAAAAGCATTCTAAAATGTTTTTTTTCCACTTTCTTCAAACACTTTACAAACGCTGGGTTCACGATTCTTCACATTTTCCGCAAATTCGGTTGATTGTGTAATCTGGGGAGGGGGAAGGGGGGGGGGGGATCAGGCCGCTGATTACGTCTGTTGGATGAGGGAGGGGGGGATCGAAAATACCAAAAACGTGATTAAGTAATATGTGGATGGCCCCTTATGTTATCTTATGTTATATTTGTAATATGTCTTTATTATAAAATAAAGTCTGTATTTGTAGAATGTCTAGACTCAATTTTCAAAGAGATCACCATGCACTCTTATTCAGGATAACGGACGTAGATTTTGTATCGTACACACTCTACGCCCACTATACTAAATAAAAGTTTATGGTGATCGCTTTGAAAATTGGGCCCCGGGATGACCTTTTGTGCACATTTAGTTGTTAATGGCCCCGCAGGCGATGGTTGCGGTCGCAGCGGAATCCGCTCTTTATTGGCTCTGTGGAAAATTTCGCGCCCAAGTTACCCCGCAGCTGGACAACTTAATAATTAAACGCGTCCAGAGCGCGCCGGATTTATTTTACAATGTTTTACCACGGATTAATTAAAGAGTTTTCAAAATTCATTAAAGAAGTGACACATTGTGCAGTACACCGTCAGCCCGTACCAAACAACGATTCCACCAGACTTATGTATACCATCATATACACCTTTATACACGGCCCGGTGGCATAGTGGTTAGGTCGCCTGATCTTACATTGTAAGGTTCCGGGTTCGATTCCCGGCTGGGTCACCATTTTCCGTTGGGATCAAATTAACGGAATTGCATTTTCAATTCTGTCGATCGAATGCAATAACAAGACACATACTTACATACCTACATGTTACACGCACACATACATATAACACGTCATAGTACGGTTGGTTGTAAGAGATTGTCATATGACAATAAATCCGCCCATTGTGACATTTTCACAATAAAGAGTATAAACAAACAAACAAACAAACATCAACAGCGCCTTCGTGTCGGAGTGGTTTCACAGGTAGAAAAATTGACGCATCCTAAATCGATATGTGTCGGTTAATGTCACTAAATTATTGTGTAAGCTTATACAACTAAAAATTATTACGAATCACATATTCGACCAGCGGCATAAGCGTTACAAATATGTCTTACAAATCACTCTTTTGTGATAAAATATTTTATTTTATTATAATTTTGCTAGTTGGGGGGTTCTCTGATAATCAACAGACAAATATCACAGAAATTAGCGCCTTGTACTGACGAGGGAATCAGATAAAAAAAACAGATGACGTAAACAATGAAACACAAAATTACTTAGATGAAAAACCAAAAGAAACAATTTTATTCTCATATCAACGTGCTTACCATCAGACCGCAGCGAAATAGAAATCTCTTAGAATATCACTTCTGAAGCCACGGCAGCAGATAAGAGGCGAGTCCGAAAGGAGAAAAGCAACCCTCCGACAGCGTGGGAAATTGGAGGTTGACCACATCATCTCGATTCGCAAATCGGCTTCATTTTTCATGCAATTCATTGCATATATCATGTAATGATTACAGAAGATAACGCGGCGTGCGAGCTCTGCTACCTTTCAGTGACGAATGGGCAGCCTGCTGTATGACGCACGGCCATGGGGATGCGAGTGAAACGATCAATAAAATGTCGAGCAATGGGAGAAAGGGACACAGCGCTATGCACGAGCGAAACAGGGAGAGGTCGCAAGAAAACTCATGCGCATTATTTTTGAACGCCCGTGAAAGCGAATCGAAGGAAGAAGAAAAGAGAGTAACTAAATATACTTGCGAGCAACTAAATCGAATCACCCCCTTATTGCGCACTAAAGCAGTTTTTTTCGAAAATGGCTAATCGGATGTATACAAAATATATACTTTTACGAAATTTAGCTTTATAACCATATAATTTTCATGCAAATCGGTTGAAAACTTTTTTCAAAAATGAGACCTTAAGGGAAGTATGGGGACATACGCTTTACGTCGCAATAACTTCTGCGTTACAATCGCCAATAAAACCCGCCCTCATCTATTAATTCATAACGATCCTCCGCTTCAAGCTTGCGACACAGACTACGACAATGTGGCTTCTTTCCTCTTTGGAACAGAGTTCTTCATCGCGGTGGAGGGCGAGCAAGCCACAATTCGCCCCATCACGGCGGGAGTCCTGCAAGGAAGCTGCATATCGCCGGCGCTGTACGGTGTCTACACAAATGACATACATCTCAGCACTGGCTCGGAGCTGGCGCTATACGCAGATGACGGGATTTACATGACATCAATTTTTTTCAATTTTCAATTTCAATTTATTTCCAAAAAAATCTTAACAGATTTTACAGTACATACAGTAGAAACTTAATATTTAGGTACATTTAAATTACAGTCTATTAGTCCGTTTTTACAATATTTAAATTTATCACCACGTACATACAGTTACTTCATTATTGCTTTTAGGGCATCAAAATCATTTTTAAGATTTATTTACTAAAACCACAAATTAAAATAATCCATAAAAATAATCAAGAAACTAAAATCAGAAAAAGTCAGAATAATTAACAAATGCAACTTAAAATTGTCAAAAAAGTGGCCAAAAAATTTGAAAAATTATTTAAAATAACAAACTTATCGATCGAGTAAAAAGCTTTGTCTAATAAGAATTGTTTAAGTAACTTTTTGAATAAGCTTTCCACTTGAATTGTTTTTAAACTTTCCGGTAGCCTGTTAAAGTAATATGGCCCGGAGTATTTTGTGTCTTGCCTTGCTGTGTTTAGTTTAATACATGGTATAAAAATGTTTAATTTATTTCTCGTATGTTTAGTATGTGTATCTGAAAACTTTTTATATTGTGTTTCTTTATTCTTAAAAAACTCAGTCAGTAACTTAAAGAGATAGAGTGAGGTTAAAGTGAGGATTCTTAGCCTTTTAAAAATATGACGACACGACTCTTCCCTTTTCACCTTTGCAATTATTCGCACTGTTCTCTTTTGGAATATAAATATGGGTTCCCTATGACAAGCATAACAATTTCCCCAGATCATAATAATGGAATAACTTAGGATAGCTTCAATATAGCTGAAATAAACATTTCTTGTTTGCAATTCATCCAACGACCTTCTTACAATACTTAAAGCATAACATGCCCGACTTAACCTACTTTCGAGGTTTTCACAGTGAAAGTTCCATTTTAAAAGTTCGTCGACATGAACACCTAAAAATCTAGTACAAGGAGTTTGAGGAATGGCAGTGTTATTTATTGAAAGTATTATTGGCGAGCCTTTATTCCGATTTCGATGATTTGTAAAATGTATGAAGTTACTTTTAGACGTATTTAGTGTGAGGTTGTTGCTCTCAAACCAACTACATATTAAGTTTGAATAGATTAATTTCAACGTTAATCAATAATTCTTCCATATCTTTACCGGCAACAATTAAACTAGTGTCGTCGGCAAACATCGTTACATTTATATCGTTGAAATACATTGGTAAATCATTTACATATACTAAAAATAGAATAGGGCCCAAAATGGAACCCTACGGGATTCCAAGTTTATTAGTTAAAGGGATCGAACAGTGTTTTGTAGTGTTTTGATTTTGACAGTGTGTAATTTCCACGATTTGCGTCCTATTTTTTAAATATGAATCAAACCATTTTAAGCAGTCTCCCCTGACTCCATAATGATTTAGTTTGTTTAGTAAAATATCATGCCTAACGCAATCAAATGCCTTACTCAAATCGCAAAAAATACCTAAGGTGTAGTACTTGTCTATTAGTTTGTCATTTACATAAAATATGAAATCCTCGATAGCTTTAGTAGTGGACTTGTTTCGTCTATATCCAAATTGTCTTTCACTAAGAATATTGTTTGCATCAAAAAACGCAATTAATCTATTTTTAATTACAGTCTCTATGATTTTTGAGAAAGAACACAAAATTGCAATTGGTCTAAAATTTTCAGTTTCAGTTCTTGCGCCTGCTTTATAGAGTGGAATCACTTTTGATAATTTCAACTCTTCGGGAAAAATACTACTTTCTATAGAGGCATTTATAGCCTGCGTTAAGGGGTTTTTAATGTAATCTATTGCCCTATTTACATCTTCAATGAACATCAAACTCGCGGCCAAAAAAATGCAGCAGTAACTAGACCTTACGACAGAATGGCTAAGGAAGTGGCAGATTGTCGTCAACGCGGCCAAGTTTGAGGCGATCATCACCGGTTCTCTTGAAGCCTACCCTAGCTGGGGATTTAGTGCAACAGTTTGTATGGGAACCCTGCATTTTGTGATTAAAGGCTCATACTTGGCACAATTGTTCCTTAGTTGGTCCTGAATGGTTTTAAACCGGGAGCCATCGGGGGCCACCCCGCGGGTGGCGGGGGGAGGGGGTGGGAGTTTGATTCCGCCGCGCGTTACTTTGAGCCCTATATCTCTCGGACTATAGGTACTAGGGCAAGTAGGATATCATTTTCGGGTAACTCAATGATAACGAATTCATTTATGGAAGAAAAAAAATACCGGTCCATAGAAAAAATATGAAATAATTGGTAACAACCAAAAATCATTCACATCTTTTTTTTACATATTCAAATTTTACTTTTTAACCATAAAAGTTATCGGTATTGAAAATTTTATTCCGAAAGCCACACTTATCTTAATTACACCAGTATATATTTTATTGGACTTCCGTAGTAAACACTGAGTGAAAAAAATATAGTTCACGCACGGCAGACCGGTGTATTACGCCTGCTAAGTAGATACGGGCATCGAGCGAAGTTAGATAAGTACCTACTTATAGGATTATTTATTTTCTGCGATAGGTTAGTGTGTTAAAAATAACAAGTACAATAGTAATAATTAGTATGATAATTATATTATCATTGTTTCTTTCTATTTAATAAAAATAATTCATCATTCACACACCGTACCAAACTGATATTTGTGCTTAAATACCTTAAATACCTAAGTATTAATTTGCCTGCAATCCCTACCACTTCGTTGAAAAACTAATAATTAGTAGTATATATGATACAATAACATACCTACCCATACTTACTGGATGGACCTTTTGGTCGACCCACTCAGTTCAATCTTATTACAAAACAAAATGAACGCTTATTTATTAAAAGAGTTAATAATTTGAAATGGGTACCTACTAAGAGTTACTCATCATACTAACTAAAATATTCAGTAAAAAGTTAAATAATCAACATAGACGCCTAATAATTGAAATTGTTAATAATTTGAATAGGTTCGAAAACGTACTAAAAGTTTTTGATAGTAGGTAATATACAAAGTAGTCAGTAAAGTGTTAAATAATAAGATTAAAGTTAATCATACATTTAAAAACAAAAATTACAAATTCATCATCTATATTGGTATAAAATTTGTAAAGTCTTAGCTCATACATTTTTCACTTATAGGGCCACGAAGAGCGAGGGTTTTGCCCCTGTTTCACCTAAAATGAAATGAGAAATTTGAAAATGGGCATTCAAATTATAGCCTTTTTTCAGTGTTTTAATAGTTTCTTCTAGCAATTAAGTAATTATGGGTAGGTATGTTATTGTATCATATATATTACTAATTATTATTTTTTCAACGAAGTGGTAGGGATTGCAGACAAATTAATGCTTAGGTATTTAAGGTATTTAAGCACAAATATCAGTTAGGTACGGTGTGTGTATGATGAATTATTTTTATTAAATAGAACCAACAATAATAATACAGTTATAATAATAATAATAACGATTTTACTTCTTGTTTTTAACTCACTGGCCTATCTCAGAAACTAAATAATCCGATAGTAGGTACTTATCTAACTTGGATCGATGCCCGTCTCTACGTAACGGACGTAATACGCTGGTTTGCCGTGCGATGAATTATATTTTTTTCAGTCACATTTTGCAATACCAGTCCAATAAAAAGTATATGTCTGTAATTAAGGTAAGTGTTGCTTTCAGAATATATTTTTGCATACCGATATCTCTTATGGTTAAAAAGTAAACTTCGTGTAAGTAAAAAAAAGATGTCAATGATTTTTGAATTTTACCAATTATTTCATATTTTTTCTACGGGTAGGTATTTTTTTTCTTCCCGAAATCGATTTGTCATTACTGAATTATCCGAAAATGATATCCTTCTTCCCCTGGTACCTATAGTCTGAGAGATAAAGGGCTCAAAGTGACGCGCGGCGGAATCAAATGTCCACCCCCCTCCCCCCGCCATACCCGGGGTGGTCGCCGATGGCTCCCGGTCTAAATCCACTCAGGACCACCTATGGAATAATTGTGCCAAGTATAAATACAGGCTACATCGCACTAAATCCCCAGCAAACCCGGAACGGTTGAAACTTGGCGGTACCCCGTTAAAGTGGGAAAACACAGTCAAATACCTAGGGGTGCACATCGAGCGTCGCCTCAACTTTTCTCACCACGCAAACGCAACAATGTTGCTTCGAAATCCGCTTTCTATACGCTGCCGCCCATGCTACGATCGGCTGCGATCCCGCCGAAGACACGACTTCCGATGCTGAAGATGTACGTGAGGACAAAACTTACGTAGTACGCGGCACCGGCCTGGTACCACCGCACCTCGGCATCATGGCGGACGAACATCCAGCGAGTGCTGAACGTGGGGCTAAATAAAATGTCGGGATCCCCTTGGTACTTCCGAAACGCGACTCTGGGGCGCGATTTTAACGAAACAGTGTCCGTGGAGAAATATGTAAAGCGCCTCGCGCGCGACATGTACCGAACGGCTGACACCTCGCTGCATGGACACATCCGTCAGCTCGCTCTGCTGCACACCAAGCCGCCTGAAGTTTGGAAGCCGTACCCGCGCAGTCTGCTCGATTAGCGGACCACCAGCTCTCAGCTCAGCAGGTGTCGCCACAGAAGATGCTATGTACACACTCCCGTCTTATACTTTTCACCATAAGGCGCCTAAACCATCAGGTGCCTCGCATAGATACCTGCCGCAGGGTGTGGATCCCTGCAATGCCATACTCCGAAAGCCGGGACAATGGGCCCGGTTCATGAGATGCTCCACATAAACTTAAAAGTTAAGTGGAAGATATCACAGGCCTTTTACAGGGCCCGTCGACTGAAATATGACTGGATTAGACTAATTCTTAACAGTCGCTTATCAGAAGTTGACGTGAACGAATTTCCGCCAGCCAAACTCATTGTTCTCGCAAAACTTTTGATTTTACTCCAGAAGAACCGATCAAGTTGTTGCTTTATAGCAACAGGGCCTTAGTCAACGTGCAGTCGCTCGTCAACTAAAATTGAATTGAGCCAATCTTCTGAATGAAGAGTAAACAGGAGGTTTGAACTGAGTGGTGCCTTCATTCAGAGACCAAGTAGGTACCAGCCGACACCGGTGCACTTCACAGTACCAGCCGACACCGTCACATTATCGCGACTTCTTTGCGGAATCGCCACCTCACCGGCGTTGATGAGGTAAGCCGATGTACAGCAGGAGCTGAGTCTAGTTGAAGAGGTAGCCGTCAGTCAGTAGACAATCAAAAGACACTTGAAGGAAGCCAGCCTCAGTCCAAAAATACATGCCATAGGCCCGCAATTGACTACACGCCAATGACAGAAGTGCCTTTAATTTGCTCGAGAGCCCTTCATTTGGAGAGTCAAGCAATGGCAGTCAGTCCTTTTTACTGACGACAGCAGAATTTATATACATGGCAGTGACAGAAGAGGCCAGGTCTACAGGTGCCCAGGCGAGGGATTTTCGCAAAGCTGTTTCGCTGAAACAGGATCCTACGGCGGCGATTCCTGAATGATGTGGCCTGGCGTTTAAAGAGAAGAACTGAACTTGTTTTCGTGCCATGGGAAGGTCGAAAAGGAGGCCAAATGCTGAATGCTACAATAAAGGTATTCCCCTGGATCATGTCGTACTCTATGAAGTATTTATCGGGGAAAACTTTGAGTAAATACACGATATTGCCAGTCACACAGCGCGTATCACTCGGCAATTTTTGGACGACTTTGGAGACCATAGAGTGGCTAGCTCTTAGTTCAGACATATATGCTATGATGCATTTGTGGGACGGTTCAAACAATGGGTTCAAGTCAGAAATCCGGCCCCTTGGAACATCCACGAGCTCAAGAAAGCATTGTTAGAGGAATGGGATGGGATTCCTGAAGATTTTATAAACAAACTGATCAGGTCGATGAGGAACCGTATGCAAACTAACATCAGGGCTTTGAGAGGAAACACCAAATATTGATTTGATAAATATACTTTCTCTTGTTTTAAATTTTCGTTTCAATTTAATTTTAAATATCCATAGTTTCCCTTTCCTAAACTTCCATTTTAAACCCCATTTTCCTTATGATTTTTATATTATTTTTAAATACAAAGCGGATTTTCAGGATTATAAAAGCATCAGAAAGCTAATAAATTAGGCATTTGAAAAAAAACATACTTATACTCATTGTCTTCGCTATTTTTGAAAAACAACGCATTAAGGAGGTGTGTCGATTACATAAAGTTATATCTTTTCTCCCATAAAAACTCTTTGTATGAATGAACTTAGCCTAATGAGTGGTTGCCGCTTGTAAAAATGGTGTAGCTTCGCGTGACTTACCTGTTATTACTTTAGATATTCGTGGCTAATCTGTGGTTTACCCCTTTCCATCTTCTCACCGCATGCTGCCGCTTGTTATTCGGACGACTATAGAGGCAATTGCGCATGCGGTAACTCTATTAAAATTATTCGTAAAAAAGAATTGACGAAATAGACATTTCAAATTCAACATTTGAAATTTCGAAATAGAAATTTGAAATTTGAAATAAAAATTTGTAAGAAATGACAAAAAATTAATTTGAAAAAAATCAGTTGTCACCCAAAAACTATGCGCAGGCAATCCCCCCCCCCCCCCCCCCTCTCGCTAAACCCCCCAATCACCACAAAAACCCCTACGCCAACTACCTCCACCCGCCAACCCCCCCACCCCCCTATGGTGATTGTGTCAAATGATTATGATCGCAAAAGTAGTGTATTTGTAGTATTTTTGTAATTTATCCGTGTAATTAAAATAGCTATATTTATTCCAATATGACGTAGTATTCTTCTTAAATACGGCTGAATTTTAAAAATATATTTGTGTCGCTTGTATAAGAGATATTCCGACCAAAATTTTAAAATATGGTCTCGGCCCAACAACGTATCTGTGTACCGAATTTTAAGTCTCTAAGTCCAATATTTCGAGATGGAAGTATGACTAGCGCGCTCCCTGGTAGACCGATTTCAACCACAATCTTTTCAGCGTTTGGCTGCTTTCGTGGAGGAATACACATAGACACATACACAAAGCAGTCCGTTCACAATACTTTCCCTCTGCTGGGAAAGTAAAATATATAAAGAGCATGAAGCACGCTTAATTGGCTTCAAAAAGGTTTTTGAAATCTTCGGTTATCTTTTCAATGCCTTTTAACAGTTTATTTTGGCGTTCTTTTTCTGAACGTGGAAAATTCTAGTAAAATATTGATGGCTGAGCGGATTTTGCAATGATCGACGACCAGCCATTTATGGCGATCATTTCCTCCATATGACAACACCGATAATATCGCAAGATGTCCGCGAATCGACAGACCACATTTCGTGCTAACTTTATGACATAATTAAAAACCGAGTATGACATCGCTAAAATTCAGTCTCTGCAGTATGTCGAAACCGTTCAATAAGTATATAGCTAGCTCGAATATAACGTTTTTTATTTGAATTCGTTTTTTTTTCATTTATGAAATATTTTTAAAACGTCGCATCGTAAAGTTTAAATCATGAATATCGATAATAAAATTTAGTGCGGTCTGACGACCGCACTCTACGATCGTAAAGCAGATGGAAAGTAATTTCCCTTTATAACTTTTATGAGTTCGCGGTTGCCCAGTTATTTTAAGCTAGCAATAATAATTTTACAGCATTTTTGCCATTGCTTTAACATTACAAAATAAGTTTGATTTTAATTTTGTGGGAATTATTTGTGATATATAATAATTTTATGAAAACACCTTTTTTGTGGGAAACCTAATTCAACATAGTTATCGTTACACTGCCGCAAAATATCATGGTCATTTTGGATGACGAGATAACAAATTGTAACTGAAAAATACGTCTCCTCGAATTCGTCCATCACAGGCGATTGACGGTTTGGACAGGGCTGGCTCGTAGCTACAAATTGCCACTTCCGAATGGGTGTAATATGCAGATCAGAGGAATTAGCATTTGAAATTATGATGTCAATTCACGAACCGTACATGACCGCTATATTGGTTTAGTAGTCGCGCACAATCAATCTGGCACCACTGACCGTATTAAAAGTACGATTAATAATAGAACACTGAATGAGCCAGACTCATCAAAATATTGAAATTTTATTAAACAAAATCATGTAACTTTTGTTGTTGTTATATCATAATTTAGCAATAGAACTTGTGATGTATTTTCTTATTTTTTTTATATTTATATATTTGTTGGCATCTTTATGGCATTGTAATACTTTATGAGCATTGTTAACAATTTATGAGCATCGCCTGATAAAATGATTGAAATTGTTATTAACTAGATTATCATTTTCTGACTTATTGTGTTGAAGTTATTGCATAGCATCCTCAGCGCGTATTTTAGATCATTGATTAGAGATTAGTATCGCCTCTTTTATATGGTTCCACGTATTATTAGCTATTTGGTTTTGGTCCTGGTAATTACCTAGTCACTCTAATAAACTGATATTATGGTCTTTGAAAAATTTTACTCTCAGTGGGCAGAAACGCCGTTGTGCATGAAGTGGTCGCACTCATGAATGAGCACAAAATTCATCAAATGTTGCTCCAAAACATCAATATAATTCCTCGACCTCATGATATCATTATTTAAGAGGAATAACAGACCTGCCGACCCTTGCTTCCGCTAAATGCACCCCACACCATCACACTCTTGGAGTGTTTCATAGTCTTAACGATAACTTTCGGGTCATTCCTCGACACGCTTTCGGACGGCTCTTGGATCCGGCCCTGACCAATTTTAAAGTGCTTTCATCGCTAAACATAGCATTCTTTTAGGTCTTAGTTATCCATTCAAGTCATTTTTTCTGTAACAAGGGGTTTCTTTGCCGCACGGTAACTTGGTATTCCAAGATCCTTATGCAGGCGGTGACGAATGGTCCTATTAGCGACATTGCTTAGCAGCTCAGGGTGTTTGTTTTTAAGTCCGACTGCGGTTGAAATTGAAAGATTTTCCATCCCTTCTCGCCTTAAAAGCTTATCAGTCCTTGAAAAAGTCTTCTTATGAAGAAATCTTCTTAGAAAAGCCTGGCTTTCTCTGTGGTACTGCCCCAGGTGTCAACAACACATACGACCGCTTGAGATAAAAAATGATATGTCTTGACACTCCTAAATCTCTCGCTACAAAAATCACAGAGTCCCCTATTTAAGCAGTGTCAAGGCACAGGATTTATCTTTAATTTTCAGCTTCTTTCGATCTATCATGCGCTTTGGAACTAATGATATTATACCTTAAACTTCTAAGAAATGAAAAAACACTGGCTGACTGAATGAAAAAACACTGGGTGAAACTAACGGTTAGTTGCTCGGGATAGGCTGGCCAGTGGTGTGCTCTAGCAGAAAGTCATAACCGATTTCTTTGCCCATTATTATGGTTGAAACGGCAAGTAAAATTAAGACAAGGAGTTTACATATCAACTTTTTTATTGCCCCGCAGGTGTAAACATTTTTTTTGCCTGCACTGTATATTGAAATACCCCTCCCCATCTGTTGTTGTGGTTATTTTTGTAGTAGCTAATTCAAACTACATACTTCAAAGTACTAAATCATGAAAATAAAAATAGGCCGCATGAATCTAATATGGCGATAATTTATATAAAAATAAAAAAATACTTTTAATATATTAAAAATATAAATTATTAAATCGACATTAGAACGAAATACAAGAGAACTATTTAATGCGTTGAATCTATTGGCCACCAGATAGCGTTATTTTTTTTCTCAAAAAGGACGACAAAACTTTTTTTTTCAGAAACTCTTTAGTTTGCAAAAGTATACTTATCTTCATAATATTATTTGTGAAAATATCTATGCCATATCTCTATAAAAAATGTTTATATACAAATACCTATATAAAAACAATTATGCTACTCTGAGGAAAACATAATATACATAAAAGGGATCTCCGTCTTAGCAGTGGATTCGACTACCGCCCATTTCAAATACGTAAGTACTTTAATGAACGTATTACTGAGACGTCGGTGAATTACGCCCCGGAGCTTTAATAATACCTTGAAAATGAAACTCTGCTTGTTGGTGGCATAATGGCGGTGTAGTACAAACAACTGGAGTCGGTAATGTACAAATAGATTGCCTTACGCATTTAGAGCAATGAGAGCGTCGAAACAGTGCCGGTGCTTCTACATAATTGAATGGGGTCTAGGTTGTGCTGCGTTAAAAGCGTAGCTGTTGTGTGTAGACATACGATAATTGCTACAAACCAGGCTATTGACAAAGAGCTTACTACGCGCGACCAAGTACAAAGTTGAGAAATAATAGTACTCCACAAACTCTATGAGTATACCTACCACGCATTCGATTATTTTAGTTTTATTACTTTAACTTATTTTACATATAGATATCGGTAGGTTAGGTTAGTGTAAATGCAGTCTGTGCGCACTATGGTCGACCACGATAAAGAAAGACCTCCTCTAAGTAACGAGCGGAGTGCGGGGGGGGGGGTACTATAGCTGATTGTCCGAAAATAGCTAGGATCTGCTAGGCCACGATGGAGAGCGCACGCTCGTTACTCCCACAAAATTCCATTTTCTAAACAGGCTACAAAAACTGCTTTACTCAATGTAGAGTCCTGGATATGATCGAGCAGAAGAGCCCAGGGCGTCCGTTTCCCTCTGGACGATAAGTGTAACCTGCCACCTCCCTCTCCTGCAACGCTATGTCTCGGTCTGTCTTTGATGTCGCGATAACGATTGCCCGGCTGTCTGCGTCAGCATCTCGACGCCCGGAAGAAAACTCGTCGTCGATGATATCGGAAGTACCTCCGGCGACACCCACCACGACTTGGGCCGTCAATTCTTCCTGTCTGTGTGTACCGGGCTTTTTGATACGTTGCGTGTATATAGGGTTAGTTTTTATTTGTAAGCACCAGACAGCTGGGTTGTTGATGTTTTTCTTATATTAGGCAGTTTTTATTTAGATGATATTATTCTACACAAAAAAATCGGTTGTGTCACCCCAAGACTTTCCCGGCAAGTATCCAAGGACTTATTTCGTCTGAATATCAATTTCATGAATAAAATCGATGAACGACGGCGGCGGACGAACTCGTTTCGGCTCCGTTACACAAGGCGTCTAGCACTACGGTTCGTTTCACTGCTAGATTCGGGCGGCTCGGCCTTAATAATTGAATAAATTAAATGGCGGAATTAAAATATTTTTAGTGCCGATTGTAAATGAGATATACCAACCAAAATGTGATTTCGGCCCAACAAAACATCTGAGTACCAAATTTCCAGTCTTTACGTCCGATATTTCGCGGATGATATATGACTAATGCGCCCCCTAGTGGACCGATTTCAACCACAACTCTTGCCATGACCAAATGATTCTTGTATACCAAATTTCGTGGAGGAATACATACATACATTTGGGCGCTATCGTGGAGGAATACAGACAGACAGTCAGACACCTGGACAGACTGCAGTATAGAAATGGTCTTAATCGTCTCAGGGAGAAACTAAGTCGAAAGTTCTGAATATTCGATGGTACTTTTCCTCAGTATAAAATATATATGATTTTTTTTTCAGTATATTTTCAACTCAGTTTTATGTTTTGTTAAAGTTATCTTCTGTAGAAAAAACATAATATCAATAACAAAACATTTTTTTTGTTGGAATTTTCAAGATTAGTTCCATATGGAATGGCCAAATAGACAGGTGCTAACTGGTAAAAACAAACAATCGCTGTATATTTTTGCATTATAGTAAAATTGAGTTTGTTTTATTTCTTTTAGTCTATTTGCTTCTAGTTTTATTTCTTATTGTTTCTAATACACAAAACTTTTTAATTAGATACATTATGTGAAATACATAGCAAACGGATTTATCTGCCACATAGAAAAAGGAATCTGATAAGTTAGTAAAAAACTGACAAGGTCTCTATTGATTGTCTTTAACTGCTATTAAAGTAGGTACACAAAAATATTTTCTTAGGGTTATATTATTTTCGTCAGCCAGCAAACCCTTTCCACATTAAACGGGCGATAAATTCAGCAGTCCGAGTCGACAGAAAATTCAGGCTGTCGACAACGGAACGAGAAAATGCCGAAAAGTTTAATACTTTAAGCCATTTAAGGCCATATTAAGCTTTCGTAATTAGAAACGACATCTCGTGGTCCGACGTCGAAGGGCAGCTAAAATTTAAAGGCGTTTCGAAAGCTTTCCGAGAGAAACATTAGTCAGCTGAAACATTATTTAATTGGCGTTATTAAATAAGTATTTACAATCGGGGCAGGATAAGTTGTGTCTAAGCCGTAGTGTTTTGCGTGAAAACTTCACAATCTGAAATTGCTATGCAGAACTTTTATTGGCGTGAGAGACTTCTTTTGATTCGATACATTAATTTTCTTTATTCATCACTCGCCAAAACCGACATCACAGTATAATAACAACAGTAAAAGGTCTTTATACAAACGGTCGAAACGCGAGTTTCGCCTCGCGCTATGCGCCTCGAATTATCAGCATACCTCGGCAACCATCAGTCGCGAGTGCTCCGCGGTTACGTATGGTCGGCGCGGGACGCTCACGTGCATTTATTATTATTATTATTATTATTTTTTTTTATTTAGGTAAAAACAGTCATATACATTTGTGTGAAAATAATACAAATAGACCTATATTACCATTAATTACTTTAAACATTATAAATAGTACCAAAGGGAAAATTACAATCAAAATTACACTAATAACTTATAACAATAAACCAAGCAACCAAACCAAATTAATGCAACCAAAAAACAAAAAGTTTTACTTAAAAACAAATTAAACTATAAGCTAATGCAAAAACAAATCGCCTATTTTTTTCCTAAAACTAACCAACGTGTCGGAAAATATGTCGAGGTCATTCGAAGCTTTATTATAATGTAAACATGACCGTCTGAAAAAGGTATTTTTCGCATAGTTCGTGTGAAAAGAGGGTATATAAAAAGTATCTTTTGAACGTGAAGAGGGAGACCGAGGAATTTTAAAAAGAATTTTGGCCAAATTATGCTACGGCGATAATATAAACAGTATTGTTTGGTGTATGGATATTTAAATTCGTCTATATCGAAACCGAAGTTAACATTTTTTAGATTACCAACACAGTCGTAAAGGTAAGACTATAAATATAACATTATTTTTCCGTTTTTATTTTGTCTACCTTGATTACGTTATGAATCATGATGTTCTTATTATCCTATAATAAGTGATACTGGTAAATTTAACTTTGAAAAAATATATCATGCAATATCGGTTTTGTATACCCGAATAAATGTATACATATTCTTATTTATGCTATTGAATTGCTTCGGCCGATGTGTCGAGATGATTTATCAAACAAGCCTAATAGCACGTGTTACCGCGTTTGTGTAAATCATTTTAACGAGCAGGACATAATACCTACACCAAATCGGATATACTACCAACACATTTTTTTGGAACCGGCTCTTGGTCTATAAACCAAAAATACATAAATGTACAGTAGGGCTGTGTCGACTACAACGGGCGAACCTGTTACCTCAGGCTGGTATAACGATATATAATCATTCTTTTAGCCGTGGGATGAGCGTAGAAGACTTAAGACATGACCGAGGCACCGGGAAAGAAAACCAAAGGGCAGCCTCGCCCCCTAAGTACCAGTTTTGGTAGAATATCTCCGTCTGGAATTAACCTTTAGGATACCTCATTCCTCCCGACTGGTTACGGGTCCGAAGTCGTTAACGCGACATCGACCTGTTGTATTACAGCGGTAATTCAGTTAGAATTTATCGCGGACCTGGGCGTTCTTTGCCCGTAGTGCCACACGGGATCGAGTGGCCCAAGGTCATTTCAAGGGTGGCATAACAACAAGTCAACATTTATCCCCGCTGCTTAGGATACTGTGTATTGGCATAGTCTTCAGACCCCTTCAGCAATTAGTCAGAATGCACAACCGATTGGTTTCGCCGACCGGTGCGCAAACCGTCCAGTGGCGCCGGGATGCAATCCCGCCGGGAGAAACCGGTCTACCAGTTTTGAGGCCTGAGACCGACAGTCTTACCCTGGGTAGCCTTCCACTCGAGGAGGCTTCTGAATATGACGTGAATCGTGAGTTCAGCCGATCCGAGGACAAAGTGGATCTTGTGGTCCAAGCTGCACGAAACCGTTCACCATCACATAAATGTACATAATAATTATAAAGAATTTCATTTCTGCTCTGATGGGCTCACCAGTCACCACCTATCAATTCATTATGTGATGTAACAGCCCTGACGGCTCGGCGCAGTGTAGGTACTTATTTCGAGGACGGGGTCGAGTTCTACTGTTCCTTTTCAGTCTACTGCGCCGACATTGTCCTACTGGTACAGGTACGAGCTCGGTGTGCGCGCCGGTCGTGAGTTTGCTTCCACCGCTTATCTTTTTCGGCGCTTCTGTAACTCTTTCTATCGCTTCATATAGGGTATTAGATTGATCAATGCAATAGTGTAGTGATGTGTCAACTGCAACGGGCAAGCCCACCAACCCAGGAAGGTATAACGATATATCATCGTTCTTTCAACCTGGGCTAAACGTAGACTTGGAGACGTAGACATTCCACTATCTAGCTCCGCCAACTGGCCGACGAGAGGCGAACCCTTACCGCCCGGCACAGGTAACCGAGCGGGCTGACCAAGCGCTCTCGCTACCTGTTATAGCCGGATTTCTCCGGCCTCCCAACTGATACGGGTTCGAGGTCTCTTGCGCTGTCCTATACCTTATGTTAGCGGTAATTCGGTTCAAATTTATCGCGGACCATGGCGAACTTTGCTCGACTGTCTACTCGGGATCTTATTTCAAGAGCGACTGACATAAGATCAACCTTCGATCCATAGAAAGCAAAGTCGTTTTCAAACACCCCCGGTTATCAGTCGGAGTGCACAATCGATTGGCTGACGTCGCACGGTGCAAAACCGTCCAGTGGCGCCCAAAAAACGACTCCCACAAGAACCGACCCACAGGGCACAGAGTCCTACCCGGGTTCGAGATTCTACTTGGAGGCTACTGGATGAGTACTGACCCGTGAGTTAAGCCGACCCCTAAACGAAACGGGTCTTCTGGCCCCATTAACACACAAATGCAATAGTACGTGCAATGCAATAGTAGGTACATTTTGGCAACCCGTCTGCGTAGTCGACACGCTGCGTAGTCGGTAACGCTGATAGCATTGTCCGGCGACAATAATAGAAATTTATTTGGCCATCTATAATAAGATTGGTAATAAATGTTTTTTATAAAGGAGTCGTTTTTTTATGAAAACCATTATTTAAACAATGCTAACAACAATAGCATTCATTTATTAGTGCCATCTATCGCATTGTATATAGTATATAATATATATGTATATAGTGGGAACCTGAATATTATTTTTTTTTAAATAATCTTTGTGTAAATAATATTAAAATAATGATTTAAACATTCGTTTGTTCTTAAATTATTATTTTAAGATAGGATACCGTAACGGCATGCTTAGAACGCCATCTATTGGGCTACTATTAGGCGATTGGGAAAGAATAATCGATATTTGGAACGATGAGTGCCATCTACACCTTGCGTTTCGTAGTCTCCTACGAAACGCAAAGCTGTTCAACTCCTAGCTGCCAAAACGTAGTATGGCATTGAGCAAGCTGATACCCTATATAATCAATGATCGCTCGATAATGAACGGGCTTTCGAAACCGAAAGCCTATCTCGAGGCGCATTTTTCTTCGATTCTGACTTTATTTTCATTTCCTAATATATACTGACATTCGTGTAAAAAAATATTTTTCAAATTTGATAATTTAAAAAGATACGGTTATTGTTGTTCGGTTATTGTTGTTGTTTCCAATATCGCTTCTGGTTTGGGTAGAGCCTATCAATCGCTTTCCAATGACACCTCAATGGGCAATCAGCCATCCTCGCTTCATGCTTTCGCTAGATAGACTGCCTTTAAAAATGCGCAATCTATCTATAATCAATCTATATATTTGTCTCTCCCTCTCTTTAACCCGTAGATTGCATCTTTGGCTGCAATAACATTAGTTAGATTAGTTTCGTTTGTATTTGGTCGTTTGGTTGGGATCAGTTCATTACTCACCGCGTTATCACGTCATGAAATTCGGGAGATTTTCGTTACATGCAAAAAATTGACCGGACTTCAAAACCGATTTTGTTACTCCTTAGGGACACAAATAACGCTGTGAAAAGAGTTCCTATAAATGTTAATCTTCGTCGCCGCCTGCGGTAACGCGGCGCCAGTTTAGTTTTTTTTTTTTTTATTTTCATCGATTTCCTTATTTCTAAATAGCGTAAAAAATCTTATTTACTTTAATTATGATTTTCCAATATATCATTAAATCTTTATTTAACTGGTCTCACACAATGGATGTTTTTTTGCAAAGTTATAGCTTCACACCTTACGAGAGATTACATTGTTAGCCATTATTTTGGTCCTTGGATTTTAGGGATATAAAGCAATAATGATACGGGTAGGTTTTTTATGTCTTGTAATAGAAACCCTGATAATATTAGGTAAGTACTCTATTCATAATACTCACACACCACGGCATAATATATATGCGCGTTTATTTTACTTGTAACGGCATACGAGGGGTGTCAATCATAATGAGCGAACCTGTCACCCTAGGGTTTTATAACGCCATCAGGTCATTCTGACTCCCATGGTGTGAGCGTAAAAGACTTTTGCGGACAAAGACAATCCGCAGTCTAGCTACGCTAATGGCCGTAAGAATCAAACGCCTTACAGCAAGGCACTGGAACAGGACCCAGCGGGCAAACTTTGTTCCCTCACTGCTACATTTGGACGAAATTCTCGGTCCTTTGGTCTAGTCATGGATTCGAGGTCGCTTGCGCGGTCTCTACCTGGCGTTAGCGGTAATTCAAATCAAATTTGTCGTGGATCCGTGGCGTCCTTTGCTCGTAAATATCACTCGGGATCGGGTGGTTAACGGACCGTTTCTTACGATAGGTGAAAGGTCGACATTTAGCCCTGCTTCAACTAGACTATTCCTGGTTATTCGCCGGATTGCACAAGCTAGTTTGTCACAGGCCGGTGCGCAAACTAGCCAGTTTCGCCCGAGATGTTCCCCGGATCTGATCCCAACTGTCTACGTCTGCAGATTTCAGCCGCGTGCGGAGTTCATAGCGCCCCTTCCAGGTTTAGTCCATTTCGGCGATGATACCGGATGACAGCTGAAACATGAGTTGGCCGACCCAAGAATACAAGAGGGACATCGAGCCCAAGCTGCACGGAACCATTAGATACCAATTCGTAATGGTATGCAAGCTACGGCCGGTGAGATTCACTCCAGTGCTACATTTTTTAGTGTCAAGACGTCACAGAGCCATGTCAACCAGCTGTCAAGAGTCTCTTTTACGGCGACCGATCGCATGACAATAGATTTATTATATTCGCCGTAAAGGCGCCTCTACGCTTCTCAGGTTCGCGGTGAAGCGATCACGGACGTCGTGAAAAGTTGCTTTCCATTCGCTTTATAGCTTAGGACGTAGGGCACACACAGGGACAGTCTGGCGAAATGCGACACTAAAGCCCCCTTAATCATAACAGCTATTAGACTGTCTGGCGGTTCGCGGGAACGAGATTATTAAACTTTATTTAATTAGGAAATTCATTGTATGGTTTTGGGATTAGAGAGGGACATAAAGACTAGAGAATATTAAAAAGACGTCCTTCGTTCACAAAAAAGGTAATCAGTATCATAGAGACCACGTAAAAATATTCTGGAGAAAGTCACCAATGGCAAGTCCTAACTAATGTTAGAAGTATTTAGTTACTAAGTAATACATATTTCAATGAAACTATTGCAGATTTCATGGTTTTGTTGCAAGCTATCTCCACAACGAAGTAAGAAATTAAGTCAAGAACTGTTTTAGTTAAGACTGCAGATATTAAATATCGTATTAGTTTATTAAATATTTAATTAAAAACCTAGGTACAAGTAGGTATAAATAGAAAAATGTGTACTGATAGAATACTACAGTGACTATGTATTATAATTTTATCCCAGTGTGTAGGTATATATTTTTATTTTTTATTTTTTATTTACATTATTATTTTTTTATTGTCATTTATCTTGATTTTACTCCGGATTATTCTTGAAGATTTTTTGAGTATTTTAAATGTTTTTTTTTATTATTTTTATTTTTTTATTGCTTATTACTTAGGTAATTATTACCTACTGAAAGTTTATGATATTTCTTTTGACATTTTATTTTGAAATTTATCTAGGGCTTCTATGTAATTAGGGTAATCTTATTACGTGCGATGATGTTTAAAAATTTTCAACTATTGGTTTTGACTATTGAAATGATAATAATTGCAAGTTGAATATAAATTTATTAATTATAAATTATAATTATAATACAAAAGCCTATAAACGCAGTTTACCCGAAGTAGCAATTCACACACACACACACACACACACACATGAGGCCAGCTCTGTCGTAAATCGTGATAAACACCGCCACAGATTCGCTTCCGCTTCCGGTTCAGCCGAACAAGAACTGGGATGCGAAAGACAGAGAGCTGGTCAATCAAACGTCAGAAAGACGGAGTGAGACATCAACATACGAAAGAGCGAGACGGCACTAAGCAGTAGCAGCCATAGATGAAGATCCACGGCGGCAGCGAAAAGATCATCAGAGGCATCAGAGCGTATCAGGGCGGCCCTAAATCCCGTTTGCCGTCATTCCCAGGGCTCCAAGGCGCACAGGGAGCGAGTTTAAAAACATCGAATTTACGACGTTGTCAAATGTGACTCTGGGCCCGCATGCAATGGCAAATATGTATATGGCGACGGAACGCGTGGTAGAAAAACAAGCGAGCGGAAGAAACGCATACAACGGCGAAATTCAATAGTTTGTTCAGCGATGCGGATGATACTGCGTCGCTTGAAAAACGAATTAATATGAGCAGGAAAGAAGATTTGGATTTTAAATATAAGCAATGATATCCACCATACTATTCCGTAATCCACGGATCGATTCTCACACCTAAACTGATTATTTAACAATTTACGCATTGTACACGATTTATTTGATTTTTTATTATAAAGACCAAGTTTGTTAATTTGTAATTTATCCCGGATTTATTTCGAATCGCTCGATTAAAATGCTGTGGATTTTATTTGTTATATGTATAGTATCATAAAATTAAGTGCTAAACCTATTATAAATTAGTTATTGAAAGCAAACTTATTAGAAATTGGTTCTTATCTCAAAATTTAGCAGAAAGGCGGCACGTGCTTTGCAAGCCGGGTCTCATTGTGAAGTCACGGTAATATGACCCGGTCCGTTTTTACCTACGGCAAGGAAATGAAGAGAAATATATACATTTTTACCCCCCCCCCCCCCCTTGAGACGATTATTACCATTTCCAGACCGAAGTCTGTCTGCGACTCTGTGTGTCTGTGTGCATTCCTTCACGATAGCGCCTAAACGCTTCATCCGGTTGAGCTGAAAATTGGCATGTATGCATCATTTGGGCATGGTAAGAGTTGAAATAATTGTGGTTGAGATCGCTCCACCTTTTTATATTTGTTACAATTGTATTTTCTGCGATTATAGTTGCGAACGGCCAGTGCCATCTGTTACCGCGTACACTGCCGCGGCTGCGGTTCGTGTCTTTGCTTAGACGCCGACTTGCGCTTTCGAAGCTTTTTGACTGTATTTTAGCTAGGTGGCGTTATGCTGCTACGCAAATGATTCGATTTTGCTCGGAATAAAATGGAATGTTATTTATGGTTATAGATTCCATTGTTGTTTACTAAAATAAAGCATCTTCCAACATTACTATAACGGTTACTGTGATTCTGGGAAGTCTTGCCGGGAAAGTCTTGGGGTGACAACCGATTTGTCTACAGATAGACTGTTTAAATTTTACACAAATGGCTATGTTACATTGACACCAGGGAATAACCGGCCCTAATTAAATCAAACTGTATGGACTATAAAAAAAGTAAATAGCCTATGCCTATCCTATTTAATTATATTTGTGGAAAATTCACATTTTTTACTTAATTATTTGTTTTTTATTATTATTCTTACACAAAAGTATCGAAGTTGATCAAAAAATCAAGGCTCCGATGGCACACCCTTGAATAAACCGCAGGTAGAATTTCTAGCTAGGCTTTTTCATCACGTGTGGTCGGTCTACTATATTTGGGTTTACGATGATGTCACAGAATCGTTTTTTTTAATGAGTCGAGGTATCGTGATTGCTCCATTAGTGCATTATTTTCTTAATGATCTAAAGTCACGGTGTAGTGTCAGAGAATGACATACACTACTGTAAAAAGTCTTCGAACAGTTACCCACAAAATAAACGAGTAGTCGTATTTTTTAAAGTAATCAAGTGCGCCCATTCCTTTTATTTGTCGGGCTTGTTCATTCATCGGAGGAGTCATAAAACTTTATTAGACATTTCTGCAACCTACCAGGGCTGGGAAACAATTAGAAGAGTGGACAATGGTTAAATTTTCACAAAATGCCGTTCTCGTCTTTACCTGAAAATTTTTGAGTAGTTGCATATTGAGCATGTCGCAAAACGGTTATTGTGAAATAGTTTTTGATTCTCTCTGCGAATATTAAAAAAATATATAATTCGAAATACCGTCGTTTAACTCGTCGGAAAATTGTTTATATTGCTGTTGACCTGTGAACTCTTTTAATATATTTTATTAAAATTAATAAAATTAGTGCAATGGATCAAGAAAAAAATATTATTCACCATAAAGAAGGACATTCAGTGCGAAAATATCTATATATATATGTTTATTACTAAATAAATGAAATTATGTTTATTACTAAATAAATGAAATGATAAAATAAATGAAAGGGCACTTATCTGGTCTGTGGCGACCAGGAGCGACTCCAAGCCTTTTTCGTTTTCTCTTCTTTCAGTATTTGCGGTTTCCTACTGTGGTATTGGAAACTTTCTACTTTATCCTACAGCGGCAACACAACAATTCGAAAGATGAGATCAATGCTGGAAAATAATAGGCGATTAGATATCTTAAAAACTAATGATTGTTAAAAATGTATATATTATATATATATATATATATATATATATATATATATATATATATATATATATATATATATATATATATATATATATATATATATATATATATATATATATAGATATATATATATATATATATATATATATATATATATATATATATATATATATATATATATATATATATATATATATATATATATATATATATATATATATATATATATATATATATATATATATATATATATATATATATATATATATATATATATATATATATATATATATATATATATATATATATATATATATATATATATATATATATATATATATATATATATATATATATATATATATATATATATATATATATATGTATATATATATATAATATAAATATAATAGACCTGTAAATGGCGATACAATCAGACCTGTTAGAAAGGGAATCCCCATTCAATTCAACTTATGAAAATTCATACCCGATGCTTAAAGCCCGCATTGGCACAATAGGAATAAACACAATGGAATAACTCAAAGTGGATTTATTTTCTTCTGAATGAAGTTATGAAAATGATCGAACTGGAAGCGAATGAAGCCACGTCTTGATACGGTTGAGGAGGACGGCTATTGTGCGGCTTCTTGACCTATTCACATATGTCAATCAGGGCGCAGTGCTGCCCAGTGGCTGTAGCTATACGAGTTACGACTGAGATCCCGGATTACTTGGGCGGGCAGCTAACAGCCTTTCCATAAATAGAACGAGGCATTTATAGTCCATGAATTTTAAGACCAATAGGATCAATCGAGTTAGCAAATTAGAAGTAACGTGAGATTTGACCCAGTTTTTCAGTAAACCCTAACGTACAGTACGGTACAGTTTACATTTAAAAGTCAGTAATTTGAGTACTACTTACTTTTTTTGCTTTCCCGACCGACCAGGAGGTAAGGTATTGTAAACTCGCAAAAAAATCGAGATGAAGACGGAAATATCCATTCTGAGCCCCCCTGACTCTATTATGACCATTTCCAGTAAGTCTGTCTCTGTGTCTGCATGCGTGTCTGTGTATATTCCTCTACGATAGTGCCCAAAAGCTTAACCGATAGAGCTGAAATTTGGTATGCAGGCATCAGTTAGTCATGGCAAGAATTGGAAAAACCGTGGGAAGTCACCAGGGAGGCACTAGTCATATATCGTCTTTGAAATATTGGACTTAGAGACTTAAATCTGGTACACACACAGATGCCCTGCTAGGCCAAAATCACATTGTGAAGTTGCGGTTGAAATATCTCATATATGAGATCTCATATATGTATGAATGTTTGCTAATCTGTATCTGAGATGTATATCAGTATACTAATAAAATGAATAGGAATATGAATATAATATAATATAATATACAAGCTGCATTAATAATATTTTAATTCCGCCATATTCTTTAACCTAATTGACACCGAGCCACGACGTTTTAACGTCAACAACTGTGCTACGACGATATACAGTAGTTCTGATGATGCTATGATTTACAGCTATTTAGGCAACCAGTTACGACGCGTATTCAAGGAGACCGTCGCTTCATATTTTACTCGCAGGTTGCGGACCTAATATTCTCCGTTTACAAGTTGCTGGGCTTTATTCTTCATAACTTTGAGCGTTTTAAAGACGTCAGATTCATCCGACTTCTCTTTACTTCATTAGTGAGGAGCATGATGGTGGTTAAAGCTGCTATTTAGAGCCAGCACGAAAAAATATAAATCGAGATGCTCGAAAGCATGCAGAACCGGTTTTTAAAGTTCTCGTAACTTTTGGGCATTATTTGTCGCAGTTTGGGTATTATTCACTGCTACTATATATCCGCGCTGCTATATTCACTGCTATATTTACTGCTATATCCGCACTGCTATATAGCAATTTCTTGCAGGACATGGTGGGATTCAACACTCTGCAGCTGAGAAGAGAACTGCCGTAAGTCATACAGGTCATGCAGATCCTTAAGAGCAAAGCTGATGGTCCTATCCTGCTTGCGAGACTATCAACATTCGCTCCTAGCAATTACATTCGTGCTTTGGCGGTCCCGCTCTAGCGCGCGAATCTTCTGCAAGTGCATCGTGACATTTAAATACGCTACTCTCGACAGAGCCTAATCTACGCTTAATTAGCGAGAGCACAAAAAAAATATTAAAATTGAACCATATCTTAAATCAATGTTGTAAATACTCGTACATATAATATTTCTTTATTCAAATTACTATCATACAAGTAGACTAAGTAAATGCTGTTTAAATATAAGTACCATTATTTAGCTGTACAGCGTAAATGTAATAAAAATTTATTAAACAAAAATAAGGGAAACACTTCTGCATTTTGGATTTATACGATAGTCCTGATGATTTAAAAGTCTGTAAATTCCCTGGCTGTATTATTTAGATTTGTGGTTTACGCCACAAGACATTTTCGAAAAACCGAAATTTCAACGCCATTTACCAGGATGGTGGTTAGACCACAGCATTTATGTATATGGACTTTTAGATATCTTAGCCATTAGAACTTACTGAACAACTGTGTAAAGTCCTAAATTCCTTCTAACTTGTTAAGTTAGACAATTTCTCAAAAAATAAATGTATAGAATGTGATGTTTAGTAGAGGTATTTGAAAAATATAATATTATGGCAAAACTCACGTTCTGATAATTTTCAGGTAAAATAAAACAAGTTTTCTTATAACCATCCCGAAATTAAACTAGTAAATCAATGGAAAAAAGTCATGGCAACGCACACGTGTTTCTTTTGGTGAGATTTTGTATGGCTATACCGGCAACCCCTACCATCACAATTAATTTTATTTATTTATAATTACCGCATATGGTTACAGGTACATTGCTTACCGTATAAACATTCTACTAAACAAAATCTACAGAAACTAAAGTTAGAGCGACGACAGACTATTCATAGCATATCTAGAATGTAGCATTTCTAGCCTATCTAGAATTCATAGAATCTTGAGCTAAGCTGATCATCACAGTCTGGGAGTAGTTAAAAATAAGTCATGGTGGTTTTTTAATCGTTTTTCACTTCGAAGTACTGTCTTAGGCGCTTTATTAAAAAAAATCGGTTGTGTCGCCCCAAGACTTTCCCGGCAAGCAGACAACCCTTTCCCCCCGCGCGTTAAACACTCAACCACCCTTTCTCTCTCCCCCCTTCCCCCTCTCCATCCTCCCCTTACTCAAACCCCTCCCCCACATCTTTCCACCCCAACCACCCCCTATCTAAACCCTCCCCTTTCCCCCACCCTCTTTTTTCCCATTCCCCGTCTACCCCACCCCCTTCTTCCCGCCTACCTACCCCCCACCCCCGCCCTCTCTCTTTCTCAGCCCCTCCCCCCTAAACCGCTATCATCCCCTCGACCAACCTCCACCTAAGATCACCCCCTCTACCCCCCAACCCTCCATCCCCTTCTAAAGTCACCCCCCCTTCAGCCTCCCAAACCCCCCTCCTCCCTCCCCCTCCAACCAACCTCCCCCCCCCTAAGGTCAGCCGAACCCCCAGGTATTATTGAACCACTAAATAGTTAAAAATAGTCGAGCTAAAAATATAAATAAAGCTTAACAATTCGTAGTGACTCTGGGGCGACAGTATTTAATTTCTATGGGAGATGATTATGAAATCATGAACATTTAACATCTAACTTTTAACGGTTAATCCGTTTATGCTTGAAACGTTTCGTCCTATTGTCTAAATTTAAAGGACCATAATAATATTCGCAATTCCGAAGAAAGTCTGATTTGCCGTCAATCTAAACGCCACCTTTCAATAAAGCGAGAAATCTTAGCTTTCATAACGGCCGAAACGCGGATAAAATTGCTAGGAATGGATTGCTTTTTGAAGTCGCTCGATTTTTTTAACGAGCGTTAAAATAAAAAAAATTAAATTCAAACATTAAAATGCCACACATTGATAACCTAATCATTTGGAAGCTTTTTTAAAAAAAAAATCTCTGAATTGGTATTGATTTTATTAAAATAAAGATATACATAAAAAATTGATGACAACCTAAACTCAGTAATATTTTCTCAGGTAAAAAGCACTTCTAATCGCGGAAATCTTCAGCTGAATCCGATCGCCTAGGAAAATAATACGATACCAATAATTAATATATTGTATGTATGTATGTATGTTGTAATGTATGTATGTTTTGTTTAAAATATTTTATTTCAACAAAAATAAAGATTTCTTACATATATTTTTTTTGTGAGAAAGAAATCTTAATTTTAAGTATCGATGTCGATAACTTGAATCAACAAAAATATCCATTAAATTTGGTCGTGTAAGTACAACCCCATTTTTCTTTCAAGAATCTTTACTAAACAATTACATGTAAACAAACAAACAAACCAAACAATCTTGGTAGAACCTTGGCTAAACAATTCCAAATCCAATGAGTACATACCGAATAAACATAAAATATATTGTTCATGTTTATGGTGTCATCAATATGGCACTAATAGCCGGCATAAACATGTGCCTCCCCGGTATTTCCAATTGTATAGAGTTCTGCATCTTATAACGTAGTATTTATATTATAATTTTTTTAATCAGCCGGCCGGCCAATCGGCTGGTTCGCTTCGCACCCCTGGCTGTAAATAGGGTACACCATTGCAGCTCCCAGAATGAGCCGCCACTTCACATTGAGCTTCACAGGGAGCTAACGGGCCCATGATGAGTTGGCCACGATGACCCATGTGTTCAGGGTCGGTCACACTCACGGGTCAACAACCATCCGACGGCCTCCACGCACGGGGTGCGAACCTGGGTAGGACTCTGGGGGGCGAGAAACCAGTTTCCCCCGGGAATCAAACCTCTGGCGCTCCTGGACGGTCTGCGCACCGTGCGGTGCAAGCCAATCGATTGTGCACTCCGACTAACAGTCGGGGGAGTCTGGAAACTGTATTGTTTCCTATAGAGCGGGGGTGGTTGCGTACCTTACGGCGACTGCTCTTGAAATAACCATTGGCCATCCGATCCCAATTCAGTGCCGGGCAAAGGACGCCTTGGTCCGCGATAGATTCGGTATACACCGTTTCACCGCTTCGTAAGGGAGAGGACCGCGCAAGCGACCTCGAACTCGGAACCAATCGAGAGACCGGAGAAATCTGGTCACAATTGGAAGTAAGGGCGCGAGTATCTCGAGCCGCCGGGTTTATTCCTGGATAACTCGCGGTAAGGCGTTGGACTCTTACGGGTTGTGGCGTAGCTAGACGTCGGATTGTTTTTGTCCAGTCTTCTACGCTCACTGCAGGTCGATAGAACGACTAATCGTTGAAACTTCCTGTGGTGACGGGCTCGCCCGTTGTAGTCAACACCTCAAGATGAGCTTCAGATTCAGACACGGCCCAGTGGCATAGTGGTTAAGTCGCCTGATCTTACATTGTAAGGTCCCGGGTTCGATTCCCGGCTGGGTCACCATTTTCCTTTGGGATCAAATTAACGGAATTGCATTTTCAATTATGTCGATCGAATGCAATAACAAGATACACACTTACACACATGTTACACGCACACATACATATAACACGTCATAGTAGGGTTGGTTGTAAGAGATTGCCATATGACAATAAACCCGCCCATTGTGACATTTCACAATAAAGAGTATAAACAAACAAACAAACAAACCTTCATTTGGAAGGCTACCCCGGGTAAGACCCTCGCGTCTCAGACCTCGCAGCAGGTGGATCGGTTTCTCCTGGTGAGATTGCCTGCCGGCGATACTGGACGGTTTGTGCACCGTTCGGCGACGCCAATCGGTTATGCACTCTGACTAGTTGCTTAAGGAGTCTGGAGACTATGGAAATATACTGTCTCCTGAGCAGGGGGGGTGGATGTTGACCTGTCGTCAACCACTCTTGAAATGGCCATTAGCCTACCTGATCCTGAATTCAAAGCCGGGCAAAATATGCCTTCAGTCCGCGATAGATTCAAACTGAATCACTGCTGAACGGGAGGGAGGTTGGAGGTATCCTGATGGGTAATTCCAAATGGAGATATCCTTCCAAAACTGGCAGTCAGATGGCGAGTTTGCCCGCTGGGTTCCTTTCCCGGTACCTCACCGTATGGCGTTGGCCTCTGGCGGGCATGTTGGCTAAGCTACACAGTAGATTTGAATTGTCTCGAATTCTTCTACGCTCATCCCATGGCTGAAATAACGATCACATATCGTTATACCAGCCTAAAGTGACGAGTCCCCTCGTTGTAGTCGATACCACCCTACTGAGCATCAGATAGAAGTCTTCCTGAGCCACTGCTATATGGAGAAGTCTGATCTGACTAAGCGAAGTCGCCAGGGATTCTGATAGCGGTGATTGAGCTGCGTAACTTGTCGTGGAGACCGAATTATTCCTAGTTCTAAGACCAGTTAGTAACAAGGAGACGAATTCGTAATGAAGGAAATACCCGATATTATTCGATTTTGATTATGATAATATTTTGACGATATGGCAAGCAAACAAAATATACAAAAGTTGTGTTCAAATATAACTAATTCTACCGAGGAAAATTGCCATCGACTGCCGAATCCAAACTGACGGTCTGCAATTAATTAATCAAAGTGGTCTACCGCTGAGGTATCTTCTTTTAATGGACGTTTCACAGCGCTTTCCGCCGATTTATCGCAATGTTTTGCGGCAGCAAGTATTTTTGCTCATTGGGTCGCGTAGTGGGGAGGGGGTAGGGGGAGGACCGCTCTTTCTAGTCTAGCATACCTTGACTGGGCACTGACGCTCCCTGGGCCGCGTGGTGGGGGCCATCGGCTCCGCGACATCTCCTTTTAGCACGGTTAGACTCCTTACATACGTCGGCCATTGCTCGATTTTACGTCTTCTCTTTTTGTCACACTTTGACATCTCACACACCTCAGCTGTTTTTCGAGGCGATGGTTTCTCATAGTCATCGATGTCCACATAAAACGATTTCTATCCTACTCGCCGACCGCTAAATGTCTAATGCTCGCCTATGTCTATACCAGCTACTTTTTATCAAGCCTTTCTGCGTCTCTTTTAATTTCCTGCCCGGCGTTCGCGTATCACACCGACCTGGTGCATCTGGTTTATTGACTCGATTGTGTGTTGACATCCCTAGCGGCGGGAAAGAGCGCCGAGGCGCCCGCAGGCGTCGCGACGCTCGGCGCCCACTGTGAATAGTCGAGTGCAACCCCGCGTCGGTCGCCGACGTCTTCGCCGTCGCGCCGCTTCCGCCGGAAGCCGCGCGTCAACCGCGAAAAGCGCGGGAAAGAGGCGCGTTGCGCCAACCGCTAATTGTTTCCGGTGCCTGGCTTACGTCGCCCACTGACTTTCACTGACTTTCCTCGTAATTATAAGGGAATATCACCGCCCGAAGGTGTGTACGAAGTTTTACGAAAAGAAGTTTTATACATCGTCTGAAACGGGGATTTTTTCTATAATTTTTAAATAGAAATTAGGCACTTTGGGGATAAAATTTGTAAAATCCATTTGTTAAAAAAACAATGAATAAAAAAATAACACTAAAAAAACGTGATATTGAAAGTAGAATTATTGTAGGTTCTGGCAATACAAGCATATTTTAGGTAACATTCTGAATAATTTAAGTCACGAGAGTACGTTTATATATCACATTTTTTTGTATTGTTTAATTACCTTCTCTAGATTTAGGTCAATGGTTCCAATAAGCTTATTTTCTATAGCTTGCACGGCTTTCCCCAGCTGCAGAAACTATTACTGTAAACATCAACCAATCCGTGGTTCAGTTTCAGTTATTGTCTATGCAAATGTAATATATATGCCAACAACGCAGTTTTGGATAAACTGAAGAGACTGCCGAATATCTGCATTTGATTTATTTTTACCATCAGCATGTTCGACCATATTTCGGTGTTCCGAATCAAGCTCCAGCGGTTAATGATTCGAGAGCGAAGAGATATTCGCCCCTTTACTATATAATATTTAAAATAGCCCCAATTCAAAAATTTTACTATTTAAAGGAATGAAATATTTCCTCAATAGCCAGTAGAAATATTTACTCGAATCATTCTGTCCGTCTTGCAGCTAAGGATAATCCTTCATTAATTCCTCTTCATATCTCATCTCCCTACACAAACTCTTTTGTGGCTAATGCAGGCTACTTGAGCCCCAAACAGCTCCATCTTGTATTAGCACATAAAACATATTATATTTACACTTAACAGAGCTCCACATAGGCTCTATAAACAGATCCAACTTATATTACAAATGCAATGTATAGAGAGAGATACATATATTCAATGCATTATTGAAGAAACGCTTTTTGTCTACCAACACACACAATCACCTCTTCTCGTTCTCAACCCTTTCTCGTTCCTCTCATTTATCGACCTTCCTAGGACATGTTGTATTAGTTTGTATTCTTTTTCTTTTATTATTATTGTATTTTACTTGATTCTCTTTTATTGCCACCATCAAATACCCATAACCAAACACGATTTTTTCGCGTAGTTAATTTTACTCATAATATACACTCTGGAGCAATAAATGCGGGTTTCTAACATAAACCTTAATATCTCGGAAACTAAGAATGTAAGCTAATTCAATAATTACCACAGTAATATCGAATATTGCTTTGCTGGAACGATTCTATTTTTTTTTATTGTGACAGAAAAGAAACCAATACTTAAATCAATTTTAAAAAAAAATGTTTTTAGCTTTATTGAAGGCATTATTTCACAGCCGACGAGTACTTCTTTAATCTTTCTTGAGTAGTATTAAAAAGTCTATAAAATACTTTTATTTGAATAAGGTAGCATTCTGAGTTTCCGAGATCTTAAGGTTAATGTGGTGACCCGGATTCATTTCTACCGAGTGTATTATTTGCAATAAAGGCATATACAAGAGGACAATAAGATACAATCTAGATGTAGATACCTCAAAAGCGCAGTCTTTCTCAATTTCGACTTTTAAGATTGTTTTTTGCCACCAAAATGCGTCAAATGTATCTTTATTTTCCACCTGGAGCTAAATGATTGACCTTCTTCTTCTTTTTTTTCTCCCGTTCCTTTTTCTGTCGCAACAATTTTAATTTGGCCTACGGCTCCACTAAATGGGTCAGGCGATGTCGTCGTTAGCCAGGTTCCTCAGCCGTGGGTTATTCTGCCTCTCTGCTATATTTTTTATCCAGACAATGAATCGCACTTGACTCTCCGTAGTTTTAATTAAAATTCTCATTAAAGAGGCCACCTGTAAGTTATATTTTTTAATAGGAACCGTTTTTATTATACTTATTTTTTCTCGCACCTCGAATTCGTGATCGCAGAAAGCTATATGCCTTCTCACTCCTTTTCACCCGTTAGGAAGTCATAGTGTTCCGCTGAGATCAAATCAGGACAACACCAAAGCAATACCATTACATTAGATTTCTTTTTTCACCTACTCATATTCAGTCCATTCTGCCCGACTTTGGAATCAGCTTCCGCGTGTTATCCGTCATGCAACTTCGTTAAACTGTTACACGGCTTTATTGAAAGAAGATTTTTTTGTCGAATATTATCGAGGTATATTATCTGTAAACATGGTGGAATATTATCTGATTATAAATAATAAATATTATATTGAACATCATATACGGAACTTACTGAATTAAGTGATAAGCATTTGTGAGTAAGATAATAATATGATAGTACCCAGAAGGTATACTACTTTTGGTCAGCGAACCTATACATTCATTGCCCCAAGGTTTTTCAATGCTCTTCCTGGCGACATAAAATCAGCACAAAATAAGACCTACTTTAAAAGGCTGCTTAGAAACTGGCTTGTAAAAGAGGGAAGACAAGGAATTTTAAAAATACTGGACAATTTAATCTAACCCGGACATTTGAATATTTTGAATCTTATATTGTATTATTATTTTATTATTAATATTTTATTTATTATTATTATTATTATTCTTTTGTTTTAACGTATATTAAGAGATAATTTGTTTTAGTTTTAACACTATTTTATCTTAGTTATAAGTAAAATGCAGGACTATTTTGTTTAAATTCTTATTCTAATTTTTACTATTTTAAATTGTTTTGTTTTTTTTTTTTGTTTTTTTCTGATTTGAATTTATTTGCTGTCATTTTAATTTTCCACTTCTTACTTTAATTTAATTATTTAGTTAATCAAGTATTTAGTCATTTTTAATATTGTTTTGCAATTCCATTTTTGTGCATACATGGAATATATGCCACTCTTATAAACACGGTATTTGTGCAAGCACATTAAAAAATAATGTTTACCTTAGAACAGGTCCCGGCCTAGTTAGGTGACGTTGCCACTAGACTATGCATTGTATTCTTTTTTCTGCTTTTGATTCAATTTTGAAAGTATTCCTAAGCTGAAATTGTTTACTTTTTTAATATTTGCATTACTTATATAAATAAATATAATGTTAATATAAATATCCTATAAAAATTGTGAATATTCTTGTTTATATTATGTAGGTGTGGCAGCAAACCCAATATTAGTTAAATACCCCCTCTCCTCCCCCCCCCCCCCCCCCCCCCCATATATATCTAGGTAATATTATTACAGCGTAATAAATATTATTATATATAAGTAGGTATTACTACTTATTATATGTATGTATATGCATGTCTATGTGGGTATATATGTATGTATAAGTCGCTGAGATATACTGGTTAAATGGTTATTTTATATAATACTAGCTGACCCGTGCCCACTTCGTTGGGCGGTAAAACTTTTTACTTGTGATGGAATTATGAGTGTGGTTTGGTTAGTACTGAGTGCTAAGATTTATTTCCTGACTGCCAAAAAAAGGGTTATATTTTTACTGCATAATATGTATGTATGTATTTGCATGCCAATTTGATTATATTACCGTTATTTGTGTCTTCTTGTGAGTGTCTTATTTGTGAGTGTCTTATCTCTTTAACCATTTATGCAGTAAAAGTGAAATTATATGCAGCAAGAGGGAAAAGTCTTTTGTTTTAAACACTTAAGACGATACATTTACTTGTTTTGATATGAATTCATAATTGTTGATTATATGACCAATAAACATGACCTAACGATTTAAATAATTTTTTTTATATAAAAAACTACTTTTTGTGACTTAAATATAAAATTTAGACATATGCTGTCGCTGACTTTTTTATAGTCATTATCAAGCTCTATCAAGCACTTCTCTAGAACTTAATCATATATCTTTCATCGTTAAAGCAGCGTTAGTTAGAAACGTTTTCGTTCGACCGTTTTTTCTCCGAGTTACTTTGCAAATCTGACTACCAGGAAAAAGACTTTTCATTTTTCGAATTAGTGATAATATATAGCCTATGACACTTACAAATAACGTGGCTTTCTATTGGTAAAAGAATTTTGGTTCAGTAGATCCAGAGATTACTTCCTACAACGTCACAAAGTTTACCTTTTTATAATATTAATATAGATTACAAAGTTCGCCATTTATACTAATTAAAAATGGACTTTAAGTTTTATTTATTATTGTTACGGTTTTGATACAATAAAGATATTTTTCTTTCTTCCTTCCTTAATATACGCGTGTTTATATACCTACTAAGCGAATACCTAATAAACAAGATATCCCTACCTAATCCTCCTTAAGCATTGTAACCATATGAATGGAAATTATCCACGGTCCACAAATCTCTGGATAAGGCCCCCGTGTTATGCAAAGGTGGTTGCACATCTGAGCCGTGCATAGTCTGGATGTCGCCGCATTAGCAATGTCTCACTAGCGGTTTGTCAACATTAGTTTGCCATTGCGAATATACAGATACTTTGCCACAACTGTTTAACAGCGAGATGCCACGCGCGGCAAGCTTCGTCGCTCTTTGTGCATAATACAGCGCAGGTACTACGTAGGCCAAGGTGCCATAATTACCTTTCCGTTCGTAAATAATTCTGGTTGTACCTCTCGATTTCTCGATTAGTGTATCAACGTCGCATGTAAAATTACTAGCTTCTGGCGATGGAGGTCAAGACACTTCTTCTTATTCTGGTGCTATAATTTTCATTATAAAACTGTATTTGCCGCGGCCTTGAAACAAAAATGTAGTAAAATCGAACACTATCGCCGTTGTTTGACATTATACATAAATAAGATAACAATGAATTTACTGAAGTTTGTAACACCCGACGTTTCGGCGATGATGCAACGCAGCCTACCCTGGACGACGGCTGTTGCAATATCGGGTGTTACAAACTTCATGCTTTGAATTCGTTGTTATCTTATTTGTAGCGATGAAGTGGATTATTGAAACTTTTCTTGGCTCTCATCTTCTGGTCTTGTATCTTTCGGGATGACCTATGACATGAGCGAAGTATTAGAGTTTGCGGATAGTATATTGCTGTCTATATTTCTATATTCTTGCTGAAATGCTTTAACGCTTAATTCCTGCTTCATTCCTAACTCTGTCGACCCTGGTTATATTTGTATTATCGTCCAATAGACCCATATTGGACCTGGTTAACTTTTCTTAAAGCGTATATGTAAGTATCAAGCGTTGATTCAAATATAGCTCTATTCCCCATTTATGCTTTACGCACCTTCTCACCCTTTCGCGCAGAGCCGTTCTCGTGTGCCCCTCTGTCAGCGGCAGTATAGTCTTTGGTTTGATTGCGATTTCCTTCGAGTACCTCTCGGCATTCTACCCTCGGCAGTCCTATTATATATATATATCCATGATTTTATCTGCCATTATGATTCCAATTGTTTCCGATTGGAATGTCGTGTTACGCAATGGTCAGTCTTAGGTCCAAACCCCGGCTTTCGTTCTTTCATAAAGCATACACTAGGAATATGTAGACACTTCAGATTTAGACTGATTGTTCATCCGCAAAATACACATTTCATCTTAAAAAATGCATTTCTAAATTTGTCAATGCGGATTTTTATCTTCTTGCTTATTTATGTATCTTTGTTGCGGATCAAATTGCAAGCAATGCAAATCATATTATCAGTCTTCTCCAGTTGAATTCTGTAAACTGCAAGTAGTTGGGTTTACGAGGACTGACCAATACAGCCAAAGATAATGTTCCTATTTGTATGTATATAAAAGGTATTCTTATGATATGCCCTGTCTTAGCAAAAGCAGGCAGCATTGAATGGTATTTATAATAATTGTGGTTTCAATTTACACATTCTTGATAAGTTCGATAAACTGACGAAACTGAAAGGCCATTGAAACAAAATTAATAGTAGAAGCAACAATATTTCCAAACTTACAAATAGGGGCGGTTATCTAAATAATTTCATAAAAGCTGGGTCGCTGATGCAATTTCAGATCGTCACTTATTCGTGCTATTTCGAAAGGGACCCGTATATTTTTTTATTATCGATCCATCGTGTTTTAAAATTCCTTTCCTACAACCGATTTGTTCAACCCTTTCAGCCAATTGTCTCTTAGAATATTTTGTTTTGATCGCGTGTCAAATCAAATAAGTAAACTTTCGTAAGTATGTTTTTTTTAAATCTATTCATTAGAACAGCTGCCTTCCATTGTCGGGCGTTTCTCTGCAAATTTAAATTTGGTCACAGGGCTGAAATCGTTCGATTACTTATCACCTTATCTAACGTTCCCATTGATTACTTCACTACCTATAATAGGGTATAAGCTATATTTGTTTTGAAAATCCCTTTGTCCGTTCTGGGAAAAGTCAGTCAAAGGAAACAGGCGCGTACGAGAGCGTAATTGGGGTTAAAAAGCAAGTGTCGGTTAGTTAGCCGCTGGAGCACGGCATTAACCCGTAAATGCATAATTTAACCAAACGGTAATAACTTGTAAAATAATAAATATACAAACAATTTTGTTTTAACTCAATAAAAATTACTATATAAGTCATTAAAAACACACTTAAGGAACGATAATCCAGTCCATAAAAACACACTTAAGGAACGATAAAATTTTTGATTAAAAAAAATAAACATGGACATCAGATGTACCTACATCAAAAATCCACTATTGCATCATGATTAAATAAATAAATACAAAATTATTTATCATTTTGAAATAAATATTAAAGTATAATTTTTGCTTCAATTAAATTAAAGTAAGGTACAGTGGTATCTTGACCATAGTGCACCTTGAAACGTTTTATTTTTCTTATATTACTCTGGACTTCTAGAGGCAAACTTAGATATCATGTTATAAACTTCATTGAGGGCAACAGCAATGTACATAATACACCTCATCATAAAAGTTTTGCTGTGTCATTGTTCTGTTAGTGGCGAAAAGTAATTTATTTCTACTTAAAAGTGGGAAATTCGGAATGACGATTTGTTGCGACATTTGATATCAGACTCGCCATTATATTAATATTTTATTCTGATAATTAATCAATATTTTAATGAAAGTTTCTCGGTGTTTATTGTATTCTAAAACATAAATAGGATTTTATATCTAAAAATCTTTTGTATTCTTGAAAAACTGCTTTAAGATACCCAGTACTTTAGCCAGCAGGCAGTTGTCTGTACTGTATTTTGTGTTTCTTAATACGTGGCTACCATGCTTGGGGTAAAAAAGGAAAGAAACGGTTATGCATATTATAGAAACTCCTTAATAAAATATTTTATTTAAATATATTTAAAAAATGGCTACAAGTAACTACACTAAAGTACAACATCCCATTTAATTAGGTACACCACCGTCATGTACCTTAGGAGAGCTTTGTTTTTTTTATATTATTATATGTTGGTGAGATATATGCGGTAGTTCTCGCTGTTATTAGTTGGCATACTTGTTGCTTATAAGTAACTAGCATATTTTGAAGTCCTAGGAGCATATTTTTCAAAATCAAACTACTAACCTATAAACAACTCTAGCGCCGTCAAAGGTAAACGACTTTAGCTTGGAATATTTGGTATTGCTACTATGTATAACAATGATTCCCAATCTAACAGTAGAGATAAATATTAATAGAAGGAAAAAATGGCGTAGTGATCAATCTCATATCCAGTTTACAATTTTGCACCATGAACCTAATATAAAATTAATAACAAAATATAATACATAATATGAATAAACAATTCTGTTAACCAGATGCAATAAAGTACAACCCATGTACAACCCATATATAATCCTAACTTGTATGTCATATAGTTAAAAAATAGTGAATAAAATAGATGTCAGAGCTGTAAGAATATATTTTAACTGAACAAAGCTGAAAGAAAGTCGCTGGATCTACTTGCCAAATAATATGAAAAATGTTTTCTCCATAAATAAATAATAAATTGATGCATTTTAGGGTTAAGCCGCTCTACTCGCCCAGTTCGCAGAGCGAGCCGCCCCGAGCACACGCCGCACTCAGCGTAGGCCCGAGTGTGTGCCAACCTCCAACCCCCAGCCCACGCTTCGCTTCGTCGAGTGGTCAAAGCAAAAGTGTCAGCCGCAGTATCAAATCTCCACACCAAGGCCACGAAATCGCCTTCTATAAACAGATACCAAATAAGACTTTACAAGCAAGTGGCAAGATGTCGTGAGAAGAACCAGCGATCCAGAGGAGGTTCACCGCTGACAGCGATCCAGGGCGCCTTTCTTGAGAGGTGAGTGCCTAATCAATCATAGTCTAAGAGTGTATCCAATAAAATTATGACATTGCCTATTAGCCTACTTCAATATCTTGGTCAATGTTACAATAATACAAACGCGATGGTCGGAAATAAGGCAGAAGTGCGGAATCGCGTTTTTAGAATAAAATCTTAGAATAACATAACCGCAGATTAACAAAATAGTTACACTATAAATATGATTAGATTTTTCTTATTGACACATCCGGGACATTCCAATAAAACCTAATGAAGTGAGCTTGCTTTATCACAGGAGTTCCCAGCAAGGCCGAACTGACCACATCAGAAAAATAAATATTTACATTTAAATTATGCTTTATTTAACCTGGGCACAGACAGATATATGCTTAAATTTAAAAGCATATAACGGATTTTTTTTTGGACCTTAAATTCTTTTTATTTTGTGCAAGTGAATTTGATTGTATATGTAACTAATAAATTAACAATTAAATTAAACTAAATTATATACAAATTTAATCCCACACCAGATAATTACAGAAGAGCCATTTTGGCATTTTATTATTATTATTATTATTATATTTTTTTTATTATTGTTAAACCATTCCCCGGCTTCGCGGGAAGAGTTTTAAATTTAGTATTTGGAATGAGGTTATAATATCTAATAAAATGTAGCTCGAATTCCTAGCCATAACGTTACATATCCTTAGGAATAAGGACAAACTTATTGGTTAACTTATTTATCAAGATATTATTGTCTGAAATTTAACAATATTATAAATAAAATAAATCTGTAATCTAAAAAAATGTACGATATTATCATTGTTTCCACCTTATAGGTACATATATTGACGATTAGTTGTAAAGAAATCGCACCACTTTATTTTTACGGCTCATGTACGAAGTTGGGGGTTTTGTATTCGCGTGTAAAATATATTTTGAAATTTTAGTATTTTGTGTTTGGGGTTCTTTTAGGCTTCTGTTAATTTTTTGGAAGTCAGATTTTAGACACAAAATTAGGGTTGGTTACTATAATATCCATAATTACTTTTTTAAGGTAGAAATAGTCTTTATGGATATGTCATGGCCCATAAGTACCATTACATGCGATCAACAAATGCATCGATTTCCAGTGAAATATACTGACACAATTCAGCTATTATTTAAACCCATGCAGCGATGAATCAGCACGATAAAACAATACTTTTCCTCGGAATATTTCGAATTGCATCATTTCCCGGCCTATATAAACCGGCGAAAAGCAACCAAAGTATCATTCCCCGAGTGATCACCTTCCCCCAACTTGCGACGGCATACCCGGCACTCTCTCTCACGAGTTAGGTCAACGGGTCCGACTCCTTGGTTTCCTTTCCATACCTTTCCCAGTCCTCGTGACTGGGAAAGAATCCTTCATCCACTATTCCCGTATAACCTATTCGAGCACTCGTTACTCACTGGCGAATACGTTCCTCCCAACATTTAAATTCACTTCAAATCGGTCGAGGTTCCGTCACACTATTCGCAAGCGTTATACCTGGCAATATCAAACTTTCAATCAATAAATACATTCTACTTCATCCAAAACCGCCTTTCAATACGGAGATAACTCATAAGTTGATACCACCACCTCTAGTGAGGGGGGGGTCCTTCACAGATATTAAATAACGCCCTTATTGATTGTATCAGGAAAATCAGGAAACTGGTTTTCCAATGTGTCTTAGTAATAGAACGTTTATTCTCCCTCGCATTATTATCGACCGTTTATTCTTGTTTACAATACGCCCTTGAATAGCATGTACAGGCTTGTCTTTAAACTTTAATCTGTACAAATGTGATATCGGCGTATTCTGTTATATAATCAAATTCAATAAAGTTACAGCGTTCATTAAACCAACATGTCATGGTAACAATGAATGAAAGCGTTATAATTAAAATAGATCATATTCATTCTATTCACTCATTTGACTTTTCCTTCCATTCGCTCTATTCATTCTATTGATTGGCAATTGGCGTATATATTGTACAGTTCTGAAATGCTGATTACCCGACTGTTATGATAGATTTTGTAATAAAATTATTAATTATATAACGTTGTTCATACTACAATATTGCATATAACAACACATACTATTTTTACAATGACAGTCATCTTTTGAAAAAAGAAATAAATTATCAATAATTACAGAATTTTCTAGAAAATATCACGTTACTGACACAAAAAGTTTGAAATATTAAAAGAGATTCACTCTATTTAGTAATGGATTTCTGTTTATAATAAACGCGCAAACTCTTGTATAGGCAATAGAAAAATACAACAATTTAAAATTTTACAAAATTATAACCGTATTACTTAATTATGCCTAACCAAATCATACCTAGCACTATGATTACGGATTCGGGCTCGACATTTTGACGTTTATCCACGACATTCAAATTCTATGTATATTAAATAGCATTTGAAATGACTTTCTGAGTAACTTGATGAAACTTTCACGATGTACTGTAAGGTTGTTTTCAGTTCATATTTCGAGGCTTTTAAACCATTTTAATATTTGATCACCCTAAAATTCCCCAAGGATTAACAGGGTCGCTAAAGTATAAATCTTGCGGTTCAGATTTGACTTTAGCTAATAAAATTTATAAAGGTAGTTGCTCAATGATGGTACCCGGTCATCGACCATACTATAAAATCGTTTGCCTTTTTGTATTGAAATATAATTAGTACGAGTATAGTAAATATTCCGTTAATACAAGCTTTATGCACTCTCTAATCAGCGACTCGCGACGTTGTCAATCTATTCAATATTAGAGTATTTCTAAGTTTAGTACATCAGCAATTTCAATTTATAAATAGATTCAAACGGTAGTAAATTCAGATACTTTACCTAACTAGGATGACGCAGAGCGCTCAACGCTTTCTATACTTACTACAAAAAAAAAACGAATTCTTGAAAAAAATATTTTATTTATTTTTGTTTTACCCACAAATATTTATCAAAAGTTGCTTATTTGCTCAAAGTAATTAACCTACTTGAAGGCTTCCGGTTAATTAAAACTCACCCTGTAGAAAATAAAACATTTTCATATGAATCAAATATCAAATATTTTATTCTAATGATAAACTAGAAATCTTGGTATATGTCGATGCCGAAGGATGTACAGAAGAAGTTGAGCTAACATGACTACGTAATTAACATAAGTATTTTGTTATCGTCCAACATTAAAATAATAGTATACTGATACCCCACAAATAGATCGATGTTTTAAATGCAACGACACGCTTTTGTCACCTTACTTGGTCGGGACAAATTTAATTGCAACTGTCAAAAATAGCTCTGATTAATATTGTGAGGTTCCTTAGTTTTCTAAATACCTAAAACCTCAAAAGATGCCATATGTTTTATTTTTTAAATGTAAGTAGGCACTTGTTGTGACTCTGGTGTATTGATAATAAATCACCAGTTTTATTATTTAACTGCAAGTTGAGTAGTGTTCAATTGTCTCGTTATGCTCTCTCACATTATAATAAATCCCAACAAATAACACATTTTGGGTGTTGTTCACAATTTATCTTTGTAAACACCCCTGCAATGGCCTTTTGGTAATCTTTCTTAAGCTTGTTCCTATTTTAAATACCCCATTATCATAATTTGGTCTCACTCTGATTTTAATGCAAATAATAATCCTAATAATTGTTTTCACTCTTATAGAGTATATAGAGCAATAGCGAGTCTTTTATTAATTTCTCAATTACATACTTCACAAATTCGAAATCAAATTACAATTTTACGGCCAAAAATCCCTTCTTTGATACAAAATATTTTAATAGGTACACGTATGTGTAGGTTGTGTGTATGTATAAGCGTCTGTTTAGGTGATATGTATGTATGTAATGTGTGCTTTATTTTAGATATTTATATATGTGCGTGCTCAGTAGCACCCGAGCGAAATATCCACTCATCATCTATACCTAACACATTGTTTAGAAACAATTGGGACTTCAAACATGGTGACTTTATATATTATCCGAACTCACTTCTCATTTTGATTGTAGCATCTTATATCGCATTAGTGATGTCAACGATTGTGTCGCTTATTTATACAGTGTAATATGTGACATGTTCCCCAGTACAAACGAATAACCGTAGCCGGGAAGTATTCGTATCCTCTTTGGTTCACTGCTGATATTATTCGCGACATTAAAATTAGATCTTACAACCATAATTGCTGTAAACGGGACCATTTGCGTTCTCATAGCGATAAGTTGGTTGAATTGCGGTCTAGCAACATATATAGTACTAAAACGGCCTATAATTATTATATTCCCTGTATTGAGGATTCTATTACACACAGTTCTCGATTCTGGGAGTGCAGTCGGAGCCAGCGCGTGACCTCCGAAAGTAACATACGATCGGACTGCATACTCTGGTGCCGATGCCGCTGACGCTTTCGCGGATTACTTCTCCACTGTTTTTATTCAGAATGCGTCGAATTTAGATGCTGCTCGCGTTGAATCCGGTGTAGAGCAGTGCGAGGCTTACGTTTCTTGCGTATCCGCACAATATCAAACAAAGACATTCAGTTTGGCATTTAAAAATTTAAATCTTTGCGTACTATCGGCCCCGGTGGAGTTCCACCGTACATTGTCAAAGCTTGTGCTGATTATTTTATAAAGCCTCTCACGCATATTTTTAACCAGTCCTTGGAAACTGACACGTACCCCGGTATGTGGAAGATTTCTAGAGTTGCACCCGTTCACAAAAGTGGCGACAACGGAAAAGTGGATAAAACAGGCCTATAACGGTTTTCCCTAAACTATTCGAGACAATACTCCACCGGGATATTTACACCGAAGTGTGTGGAAGTCTGTCGGACGCCCAGCACTGGTTTCGTCCCAGTCGGTCCACCACTACCAATCATTCCGTCTTTTCTTATTTTGGGACAAATGATCTGAACACTGAACCAGGATGCCAGGTATACCTACTAGGCTTTAGAAAGGCTTTCGATAGAGTGGGCAATGATGTCTTACTCAAAGTACTCGCTGCTGCGGGATTCTCAAGTAATCTGCTGGTATTTTTTTTGCTGAGAGATAGGCAGCAATATGTGAAATTTGGCCTTTTTGATTCTAAGGTGTACCACACCTGCTCTCGCGTGAGTCTGGGGACAATACCTTGGGCCTCTGCTGTTCAATCCCTTTGTCAACGATCTGAGTAAAGTAATCGTGTTGGCACAATGTTTAATGTTTGCCGGCGATATTAAATTGTACATGCCCACTGAAACTGCTGTGGCCTGCGAGCTTTTCCAGGGCGATATTGACGCCGTTTGGTCTTGGAGCCAGAATAAAAATCTCTCGATCAATATCTTTAAATGTTTAGTGATGACATACACTAGATCGACCGCACCTCTGATGTATGGTTTCTCCATCGCTGGTGATGAGCTTACTAGAATTGCGAAGGTGAAGGATCTAGGAGTTCTCTTTTATTAACAGCTTACGTTCAAAGACCACATCACCGATTTATCTAAGTCTTCTTTTAAATTAGTAGGTTTCGTTATTAGGAACCTAAAGCATTTTCACAATGTCCTGGTTATGCCGAAATTGTATAATTAAATTGTGAAAAGTAGATTGGAAACGAATGCAGTTATATGGAATCCACATGAGGATCTTTATATCACTATGTTGAAAATAAATAAAAAATGTTTTTTACGCTGTGTATGTTTTAAGGAATACGGATATTATCCCTACTTGTACCCTTCATTTTTTTACCAGGCATGGTGGGCTATAATTCCCTTAAATTGCGTAGAGAAATGCTCACCATGCCCTACGTTTGCTGGTCCGGGGCAAAGTTGATAATCCTAGCATGCTAGCGAAGGTTTGTCTCTTTGTTCCGGAATATTATAATCGAGCTCGGTCACATACTCTATTTGCGGATCCGTCCTCGCGAACCAACTTAAGTCGATGGAGTCTTCTTACTCGTGCCTTGCGACACATAAATGCGCTATGTTCGGCAGCGTCAGACTTGGCATTTTTACAGCGAGCCCACATCTCTTCAAGGTATGGGCATTGCGCTACCTGTTTATGTTAGAATAAAATCGATTGCTTTTATTATTTATTCATTCTGTTACTTTTACTGTTTTTAATGCTTCCACTTGCACATTTAATGCCTATTTAAAACATAAGTATGTAATTAAAATAATTGAAATTTTTATATTTATTTTTATATTAGGTACATCCCAACGAATTGGTGTGTACTGTATGTGGTTTATGTGATTGATGTGATTGATGTTGATGTGATTTGATGTGTTGTTAAATTATTATGATGTCTCTTTTTATAGAAAACTGTCATTATTGAGAAACATTTCGTGATCCCAGATGGTACATATTGAGGGCATCAAGCTGAAACGTTGTATCTTTAAAAATGCAATTTTATAGGAGAGTGGATTTTCAATCTGTAGTAAATGCGATTACGGGAAAAATGATATATTACTTTTTTTATAAATACATAGTCATCTTATTTACTAGGCTATACTTGAATAGTTGTAAAATATTAAAAAAGGGTGCTTTCCCCCAAGAAATCGCCTTTGCAAATTTTTAAATACGATCTTTCAGCTTAGCCCCCTGGATATAATGATATAATACAGTTATCTTCGTCCTCAGTTCGAAATGAATTCCGTCACTAACAAAGCAATAATGGATAGAAGGTTTCTCCACTCCATTCAATGTTTTATTCATAAATTAATTCGTGCCAAACTGTCTACCGATTTGTATAATAAGTTGTCTTTCACGTAGACAATTTATCCCTCGCTCGGAATAAATCAGGCGGTTCGCTTTCGCTAAACCGAAACTTTATAGGGATAGTGGTGCCATACGTTTCGAGAGACGTAGATATAATGGCGAAATATACCTATTTTCGACCCTTTTTACCTCAATCTCTCCGCTATACAGGGGTATTTCTTATCCCGATCGCTGTGGAAGACATCCGCCGTTCAATTTCGCTTGATATTTATATTGTTTTATATACTAACATGCCGGCTTAGGATTTCCTCATGTGCGAAAAAATATACGACCGAATAACATGAACCAAAACAAGCAAGACATACGTAGTAAGAGAAATTTAGCGACCGTACAAAATTTCAAAATTGAATACAGGGCGAGTTTTTAATTAGTGCCATTCTTGAAGTGGGTAAATCAGTACGAGCTAAAAAGCAACGTTTGATACATTTTTTTGGAAAAAAACACAAACAAAAAACAAAAAATAGGTTTTTTTTTTTAAATCAGAAAAACTTTATGTTATAAAAATAGTATAACAAGAGTTGAGCGCGTTGCGCCATCTAGCGCCATATCGCGATATTTTACCTGTTGCCTATTGCTACATAGCGCAGCGCGATCAAAGCTTTTTAAACTTTTATTTATCAGTCAAATTTTGCAACAACAAAAAAAGATTTCTATTTGTTATTCCTAAAAGCTGCTTATCTGCTCGTACTGGTTCATCCACTTTAAGGATGTCACTAATTAAAACCTCATCCTTTATAGTGTGTAAGATTAGTGTAATTATTTGTTTTTAGTACCAACCAAAAAAAGAAGAATATTTCAAAAATCTACCTCTCCCTCTCTCTCTTTCTTTCTCTCTCTCTCTCTCTCACACACACACATACCCACACACACATACATCGTGGTGAGTGGCACACCCAAATTACCCTCCCAAAACTGTATTTTTATCTCCTGTAGGAAGATATTCATCTATGATACTTGTTAAAGCCGCGTAGTCGAGTTGTTTTCCATAAACCTTGAGCTTTGCAATTTTTGCTTTTTAGGAGAAGAAAAATTTTTGGTTATGAGCAATACAGAGTTTCCTAATAATCGCCTATCATACCCGCTTTCTAATACTGGCTGAACCTTCACATTTCGCGAAACGAAGGAAGAGTTAGCGAAGCGCGACATATTTCTTCTCCATGACATAATCAACGGTAGGATCGACAGCCCGCATTTGCTTGCTAGTTTACTGTTGCGAGCTCCTTCGCGGGTAATACGAGCGTCGCAGTTGTTCCACCTGCTGCGGGTAAAAACAAAATCTATCTGGATGCGGTAAATACGTTACCGCATTTCGATACTTATACGATTCATGTGAGCAAAAACGGGTTTTTGCGCAGTTTCTTAAATAGGGATACAAGTAGGTAGTTATTAAATTATTAAAATTAAAATATTCGCATAATCACCGTTGTTCCCAAAATAAATAAACATAAGTCGTCATAACAGAATGTTAGACGACCTTACGATGACGTGAATAGTCTCTTAGATCATAAACCATCTCATCTATCCTGATATCTATTTTCCTTGTGTTTCGTAACAAATTATAATATTGTACGACATGCGAACGATATCTACAGTTTTTCGCAATTTACCAAGTTTCCACATTATTACACCCCTAAACCAGGTGAGCTAGATTTCCAAGCCTAATATTTCACCACCGATGTTCAATTTATTCATAGACAATAACAGATTGACGGAAATTTATCAAAATCATATTCTCTTTCGTTCGGTCCTCGCCTGTCAAATTATTCCGTGGCAATATAGCCTCGCTAAAATAAATATCTCCTAAAATTCACTTAAATATTTCAATGAATAAATTATATAAGTGAGAGTTGAATAAATTACTCCTATTAAAGTGGATTGTCAGAATCCTGGGCCTAAAAAGTAACGATGGCCTAAATACGAGAATAAGGTAGCTATCGCTTATTAGCGTTTTCACTTATACGGTATGTCCATTATTTGAATTAATAACAATATGATATTTTAGCAATTAAAATAAGGTATTTTAGACATCAGGGTATTTTAAGAAATATATGACCATTTAAACATCACAAAATTTACAAAAAAAAATTGTACCTGAAAATACATCTAGGCAAAAATAAAGAAGAACTATTACTAATAGTACAGTTGTTGGCCGAAAAATAATATTACTTTGTTTAACTTTTGCGTATAGCTCTAAAATACAATGAATAAAAAATATTTTTATTAGATATAATTTTCTTGTCATAGTATAATATATTATTGTACATGATATGTTGTAAAAAATACCCTATTAAATACAGCCTTATTCAGGACAATTATCGTTAATATTTTTTGCATTAGGGCATTCACCATTATCTTAGGTATTGCTATGGTGAGCGTCTTCAGCTACAAAAGACACTAACGGCGACGTTAATCCAGTGATAAAAACAAATTGAAAAATGGCACAGGGTCATTATTACATCTACTTTTCCTATTATCTCATTTAGTATTGAATAAAACCTGAATTTGTCTCATGTAAATAAACACATATACAAATACAAGTACATACTTGTATTTAAAAATGTTCAAATAAACTAATCAATTTACAAAAATAATCAGACACGATGAAAATATAACCAATTACAACGGGTATATTCAATATTATGAAATACTGCCGAGTGTTATTATCTTTCGCATATTATTTTAATTAGAAATATTTTTGCTTGCACAATATTCAGTCATTAAATCTTTTCCTAATTGAAATTCCTAATGCATATGTAAATATGTCTATATATGTATTATATTCGGGGGATTATAAGCAAGATAAAACGTATCTACATCTTGAGGTTTGTAGCGCCCGACGTTTCAACTATGTTGCAACCGCCGTTGTTAAGGATAGACTGAAGTCTAATATTGGAATCTTGATATATATCTGGACAACGGCGGTTGCAACATCGCCAAAATATCGGTTGATACAAGCTCAACGCGGTAAATCTGTTTTTATCTTGTTTATAATCCCTCGAATAATACAGACATATATAAATATGCATTAAGGGGTTTCAATTAGGAAAAGGTTTAATTACTGAACACTGGGCCTGCAAAGATATTCTTAATTAATATAATGTGCGAATGAAAATTCCACCCAGCAGTATTTTATTATCCTGAATATACCCGTTGTATTTGGTCAAATTTTCAACGTGTCGGGTTCTTTTGGTAATTGGATTTGATCTGTTAAATATTTTTATTACATGTACTTGTGTTGGTACATGAGTTTATATGTGCAAGTCAATTTCAGGTTTTATTTGGTACTAAACGAGTGCAGTACTAAATAATAGGAAAAGTAGATATTATAATGACCCTGTGACAATTTTAAATTTGGATTTACATCGCCGTTGATGTCTTTATAGGTGGAGGCGCTCACCGTAGAAACAGGTGCGATTTGATTTAGTATAAGAATAGGTAATTAATGAAAATGCTGGAGATACAGCAAGATGTTCAATTATAAATTCCTTAAATCTATTCCATGTGTGATTCAGTCGTGATTCAGTCGAGCGTCGTAAAGGCCAGTGACATCTTTCACTGGGCAAAGGCCCCTTATCGGAGTTTTGTAAGAGCCACTGACCCGGCTTTCTGGATGTGGCATCGCAAGGATGCGCGCCCTGCGGCTGGTTTCTCGTGAGTGTAGACTCTGTAAAAGGTGGACTGTGTAGTGTAGACTGTGTAGACACATGGCATATTCTGTAGTGACCACTGATGTGCTGCGATACCCGCGTTGGGAGTCTGCAGTACCCACGCAGTCTGGAACCACCAGACTGCGTGGGTACGGCTTCCGGGCTTATGGCGGCATGGTGTAAAGCGGAGCGAGCTGACGGATGTGTTCGTTCGGCGAGGTGTCGGCCCTTTGGTACATGGCGCGCGCAAGGCGCTTAAATTTATACAATTTGTATGTGCTTATATACTACTTCGAGTGATGCCTTGAGATCGTGCGCTCGGCCCATAATCTATATCCTTTGTCTCGCTCCCACGTCGCGAGCGTCCAAAACGTGTCGCGTCGATTGTCCGTAGGATGCGCGACGCGTAAGCGTCGCGTCCGTCACGACGCTTCACTGCTCGCCCGTTAGCTTGCATCGCTGCGGCGGAGCGCTGCCGTAAACTGCTTGCCCAGTCGTGACCGATCGACGAAGCCCGCACGCCAGACTCGTTTGTCTCCGGTAATTATGAGATGATGTCGTCGTCCTCCTACTTCCGCTACCGTACTTCCAGAATTCATTTCAGTAGTTGGACCGAGTCCCTCATCCTGGACCGAGTCCCTCATCAGCGTATTGGAACAGCGCTGATTCCTGTCATGTATTTTTGATATTAAGTGGTGTGTATTTGATTAAATGCTGAGTCAGTTTTTCTTATCGGCAAAATTTGATTGTCTATGTCAGGGAGCTAATGGGCCCTTGTTGAGTTGGCCACGAAGATCCATTTGTTCGAGGTCGGTCACACTCACTGGTCAACACCTATCCGGCGGTCTGGTTACAGGAACCAGTCAGGGGATAGGAGGTATCCTGAAGTTTAATCCCAGAAGGAGATATCCTTCCAAACTGGTAGTCAGGGGGCTAGGCTGCCCGCTGGGTACCTTTCCTGGTGCCTCGCCGTAAGGTGTTGACCTCTGACCTGCAGGTGGCGGAGCTTGACGGTGGACTGTTTTGTCCTAAGTCTTCTGCGCTCACCTCACGGGAGACAGAACGATAAATTTCGTTAAAACTTCCTGAGGTCACGTGAGCTCATGGGCCCTTGTTGAGTTGGCCACGAAGACCCATTTGTTCAGGGTCGGCCACACTCAAGGGTCGACACCCATCCGGCGGCCTCCAAGCATAAAGCGCGAGCCCGTGTAAGACTCTGGCCTTAGGGCTAGTTTCCCCTAGAAATCAATCTTCTGGCGCTCCTGGACGGTCTGCGCACCGTGCGGCGCAAGCCAATCGATTGTGCATTCTGACTAACAGTCGGGGGAGTCTGGAAGCAGTACTGTTTTCTATAGATCGGGGGTGGTTGCTGACCTTACAGCTACTGCTCTTGAAACGACCATCGGCTACCTGATTCCGGGCGAAGAGCCGGGCAAAGGATGCCGTGGTCCGCGATAGATTCGGTTGACACCGTTTCACCGCTACCTCGAACTCGTAACCAGTCGAGAGACCGGAGTAATCTGGTCGCAACTGGAAGTAAGGGCGTGAATGTAAGCCTGCTGGGTAACATTCCTTGCTATCTCGCCGATAAGGCGTTGGCCTCTTACGGGCATGTGGCGGAGCTTGACGGTAAACTGTTTTGTGTCCTAAGTCTTCTTCGCTCACTTCACGGGAGATAGAACGATCATTTCGTTAAAACTTCCTGAGGTGACTAGTCAGTTATTTGTGAAGCACATATGGCAAAAAAATTCTGACGCGTTTTTATACGACTATACATTCTGTAAATTATACAGTAAAAACAGAAACATTAAATTAAAACATACAACTAGAATGCAGTTATGGGTTACTTCATGATAAAATAAGCCACAAAATGATTCCTTTAAAAACCGTGGAATGAAATTGCTGAACTACTAATGTTCGCTGAACTACAAACGAATTGCTGAACTGCAAACTAATTTCTGAACTACACGCTATACTTGAAAATAATATTTATTTATGCCCTCTTTTCGAATATTTTTTTCTTTAAATAATGACTTCTGCTAAAATCGTTTTACGGCTGCATTTACTGTCTTTAGATCTTTCTGTAACTATCAGCGGACAAACATGGCAATTGTGAGCGAAGTCATCGATGAAGACGGATTTAAACAGTCATTGGAGTTATGGATCCTCCTACTGGTGTATCCCTAAACTGCATCGCTGCACTCTTCTCCTTACACCGACGTCCACTTTCCGCAGTGGTCAAATTGGCATCCGTGTATCTTGCTAAATCAATCTCTTCACGCCATTCCTGGACCATACGAGTCGAACACGGGGACGCAATTATAGCCGAGCAACCACAAAATTTCTGCAAAAAATTACACATCTAAGTCTTATAGTGTTGAGAACCAGTCTGAGTGCAATGGATTATACCTACTAGATCAGTATGAACTCTGTCAAACCAAACCACTCCCGCTGGAACTGACAAACGTACTTCCGAGCACGCCTCTGTAAACGCCTCTTCGCTTCGATTGCGTCATGCGTGGCTCTACAGCGGCGCTATGTATTTATTTTTAAACATATGATCGAGTAGCAGCTTCTTTTTCTATACAACGATACCAAAGTAAGTCGTACGGTTAGTACGATTGCAAAATATAAGCTATATGCCTATTTTTGTTACACTCTGTTTTAAGCAAGCGACATTCTACTGGCCAGAGTTCAGGCACTTTGTGATAGTATAACCATTGATTATATAGGGTATTAGATGGCTCAATGCCGTATTAATTTTTGGCAGCTGGGATTTTATTACGAAACACAACATGGCAGTCATAATTCCAAACTTTGATTAATTTTCTCTTATGTTCAATATGACTGCGTTCATGTTATGGCAGTATGGCGACGCACTATAGATACCGCCTATACGGTATTCTATCTCAAAATAAAATAAAAGCATAATAAAACAACTAATTTTGAAAGCATAGCTCTTATTATTATAATATTATTTATATAAAGATGTAAATATTTAATTAGGTTTATAAGTTTCGATACCTAATAATTACGCATTTTAATATTCAGATAGACTAATAAATAGCATTCTATATCTTCTTATTCCTTCTGTGATTTAATCGGCCTATAAAGAAATGTGATAGATGGTATCAATAACTAAATGTTATCATGGGTTATTATAAATATATATATAAGTTCTAAATTCAGATTTCAGGTGACAACATCATAAATTTAGATTTTTTCTAATAAAATCGTAATATATTAAAAAATGGGCCACAGAAGGAGCCTCCTCGATATTGAGCATATTTTTGTCTGTCTAGTAATAATCAACAATCGGGCGTCCCTGGAAACGGTGAGTCTAAACTCACCGGCCAAAAAAAATGCATAAATTAAGGGTTTTCAAACAGTTTTATAAAAAAAACACCTTTTGTCAGTGCTATGATAGATGGCAAAATAAATTGCTGTTAATTTCTTCTTGCGACATGCTATCAGCGCCAACGGCATGTCGCTGGCGTAGAAGGGTTGCCAAAACGTCCTATGGCATTAAGCAATCTAATACCCTATATGATGAATGGTATAGCAAAAGTAGGCTGAAATTCAAAAACAATATAAACGTTTTTAAAATCGTCTGTTTTAAATAAAAACGGTTTTTATAATCCTTTATAAAAAAATTAAAAGTTAATTTTGAATGTTTTAATAGATTGCTATTAGTTTCGCCGGACAATTTTATTAGCACCACCTACATACCGCCGACGTAGAAGTGTTGCCAAACGTTCTATGTCATTGAGCAATCCAGTACTCTGTATAATCAATAGTATAACGTAAGCGTGCCGATAAGTCTGTATGCCACTAAAAACGATCTTTTTTCTGAATTGAATCAGAATATTCATTATGTCTTTTTTCCTAACCAATTTTAACCCTTGACCCTTTTAGCGTGGGTGGTAATTTCTTTATCCCTTCGTGTTTATTTGTATACATTTGAATACCTATTTACAATGCCCGTCCATAAAGTGATTCGCCTTCCTATTTTATTGCCGCCCAAAAATCCATTCGCCGCCCAAAGCCGCCGCCCATCGCCGCGCCGCCCGCCCGCCCATTTATCCCGAAGAAACTGAAAGGGAATTTGTAATTCAATTTGCACGCAAAACACCTCCGGCGGCCGCGCACTCAAAAAGCTCGCGGGCGGCGCGACCAATGGGGCAGCAATCAAAAAAAAAAACGGCTTTCCATATTTTGATATGTGCATATTTTGGCGGGATGGCAGTGGGCGCTTTTTTCGGTACTCGACTGACCTAACTCGCCCAAATTAATTTCCATCAAAGGTTTATGCTGCAGCGAGATCGTAACGTTTTATCTAACTCATGTGAAACCTATCACAGTGGTTTCCTTCCTTCGTTATTAAGGCGATGCCGGAGGCAAAATGTATGTGTATGTGTGTTGTTGATAAATGTGTAGGAGACTCGAGAAAGGGTTAGTATTTTCGTATATAATGAGTCGATTTTTTTTCCCTGAATATACGTAGTTTTTTTTTTGTGAAAATTTCTTTTATTTGCTTGTTTAATGTATAAGGTGTATGCTAAAATAAAAATAATCAGAAAATGCATTTTAATAATAACAAGAAACAGTTTCTAATTTACGTGAAATTGGCGTTATATATGTAATTCCGTTATGACAAAAAAATCTCTCGAGTCGGCTTCGTTTTTCAACTTAACAGCTATATCTTATATATATTAGTATTTATTTACACTTGTTAATAATAAACATTTTAGAGGCTTTCGTCCTGTAATATTACCTCTACCACACACATAATGCTCGTAAAGATCCTAGAGTTATTTTTTCTTTTTATTAAGGTTTTTATGGAAAGGTTCTCGAGCGTTCAGTAAACCCTTTCAGTTTCAGAGATATTCGAAATATCTTATGTGATCTTTTTTTTTAAATGATACCGAAAATCGAAAATTTTAAATTATACCCACGCAATTGTTCTGGTACCTTTATAAATAATATATAATATACCATATCAATCGTATGAATCGTACCCACATATGTGTGTGGTTAAAAATCTCACGATCACCCACACAATTGTGTGGGCAGGGTTTGAAAGGGTTAAGAGAAGTCCTAAGAGTATTGGAGTATTTTTATCTTCCATTATCTTCTTCCTTATATACTTAGGGGCTCACTAGACCAGCCTTCCGCAACCCTGGGGTCGCGACCCCGCACGGGGTCGCGAAATATAATTATGGGGTCGTCAAAAAAGTCAACAAGGTCCTGTACTTATCGATTTTTATTAAAGTTTATGCGTAAAATATAACCTCTCCATACACATTTTCATTCCAATTTCTTTAAAACGGAGAGATTCGATGAACTCAAAAGGAAAGGAGCAGCTGATCGATTTAATGCCCGATGAAAGCCTTCGAGCTATTTTCAAAACCACGGATTTATCCAAGTTCTGGATAATGACGGAAAAGGAATATCCACTGTTATACAAAATATCTCTGCTGAAATTGCTGCCATTCGCATCTACATACATACCTGTGTGGGACAGATTTCCCTCCATTGACCGCTATAAAAACAAAATATTTCTGATAATATATCACCAAGAATTAATATACTGACTGAATGTGTGCAAGAACAAAGGTTCAAATTAATTTTTAAACTTACTTACCTAATTTTCTTACTGAATAAAATAATTGCTTGTTTTATTTAATGCCTTCATAAATATGTTAAAGGCATATTTTCTCGTTTGCTCTAATATTATTTTCCAAAATAAATAAACTTTCCGATATAATTTACGAAATAAAAACAGCTAGAACATGGAGGAAAATTGAAGTTTACCTTGATCTCGTTACCTGAACCAACCTTTGCAATTGTAAATTTAGTGTTTTTTTCTGGGGTCGCTGAAAACTCTTTTTTTAATTTTGGGGTCGCAACATCAAAAAGGTTGCGGACCGCTGCTCTAGACGATCAAACGTGCTTGTCAAGCATCGCGTCGCGGGCAGGAAAAAGATCGTAAACCGCAGGAAATATGCAGATATATTATTTTTATATTTATCAAAAATGCCTATTTTTGTAGTTTATGCCAGGGAATCACGTCATTAGTCAATCAATTACGTCTAATTAACCTGACTTCCTGGCATACAACTACAAAATTAGGCAATTTTGGTAAAGCTAAAAAATATATTTGCATATATCCTGCGATTTACGATCCCCTTCCAGCCCGCAACGTGATGCTTGACAAGCATGCTTGATCATATAGAGAGCTCCTTACATTAAACCTTGAAAAAATGGGTGAAATTGCCATTTTGCACCGGTTACATACGGCGCGCGTCGGCTCAATACATACGAAAGCTCCAAAACAACAGGTAGCCTAACCAAAATAGAAGTATAATTACAAATATTCAACTATAAATATTATGCGAATATTTAGTTAAAGGCCTAAAGTTTCAAGTGAATAAAGTTTTATTAAATAATGGTATATATGTACGGATACATAGATAATCTATATACAAGGATGAATAGATAAATACAAGCCTAAATGGCTATTTTTATTCGATTTCTATGTGAGTATATAGATGAACCTTCCAAAAAAGTAAAACATCTTTCAATCTGATTTGATTTCAGTAACATTCAGCAAAGAAAACACAAGGAAATAAATGCGGCAAAAAATAGCTGGAAAACATATACCTACACTCTAAAAGGGTTTTAATTTATATAAAACGTTTTCCGACTTTTTGGTCTTCAAGATTAAATGGGTTACCATAATCCGCCCTAACTACATAGAACCGCTTGTCCAAACAATGAGCCACTCCTGATTTTTTTAATAATATAGGTCATTGTTTTGTAATGTGAAATTTAAAAAAATGTTGTACGTGAAACATATTTTTCATTGCATAATATTTGAGATAGTACTGTTGATAATCAAATAAAAAGCAACTCGCCAGCCTAACGAATTGGTACTGATTGAATGATATGTCTGTGATGGTAGCTTGTTAGGCACATTGCCAACATTCAAGGTACCACTTTTCAAAACATCACAGAAACGTCCTGGGATACCTTTGCAATTATATTAGAACTTTTTCATATACCTTATATAATAATAGGATAGAAAACGAATTTACCGCGTGAAATTTGTAGCACCCGACGTTTCGGTGACGTTGCAGCCGCCGTTGTCCAGGGTAGACTGAAAGAGCTGTCAATCCGTTGTTTTGCGGGTAGGCCGCATACCGCTACCGCCACTGCGTAAGTTACAACGGTGGTGGGGGACCGAGCTCGGAGCGCGCGAATTTCAAAAATCCGTCTTGCACACAACACTCACTGTATGCTGTCTTACGTCCTTGCGTTAGGCGTTCGGCGGCGGGAACATTTTTTATTTTTATTTTTTATTTAGTACTTTATTAATTTTTTAAATACATATAGCCACATTATTACCAATGTTATAAAGTAACTGGGAAAAATTTGACACGCAAATGTAGCAAATGGTCAGTGCCCACCTAACTATGACTGTAATGTCCTGTATCTAGGCGTGTAAACAATTAAATTTAGCGATTTAATTTTTAGAAGAGGGTTCCACTTAGAAGAAAGGTTGTAACCGTCGCGCGCGTCGTCTCTATTGAAGTTCGGGGTTCTTCCTATTTCAATGGCTTCCCATGCGAGGAAAGTAGAATTGTTACATGGATAGTGGGATTTTGAAACTGCACAATCCACAATGGGATTTTGAAACTGCATCCAGTGGTTACTTCCGCTATCCAATATAAGTTCGCAGATCGCCGATCTATTTATAGTGTCAAACAACCGCGATAGTGTTCGATTTTATACCTTATATAATCTTTTTTATATTAAAAAATACACCTATTATATATCTATAAGCTATATAGGGTTATCGTTAAAATTATATGAAAATTGGTACATAGTAAGGGTAGTTTACGGTACCTTTATCGACAAATATTTTAAATGGGTGAGAATATGATCCCAGCAAAGGAATTTTTAAACATTTTCATTGAATTTCGCCAAGTATAGTCGTTCATAGTATTTAAGAGTACCTATAACAAAATGAGACTTTGATAAAAATGTACTTTAGACTTTTCTACCTATCCCCATATAAGTTACATAATTTGTAATATTTCAGCAATTGTGAAACTATGAAGTTTACACTTGAGCAATGTTGGCTTATGGAATTACTGACTGGGCGGGTGGGCTAAGTCCTATCCGGAATTCTGTTTAGAGTGCAAAAATGCGCGATAAAAATGTCATCCGTTAACTCAAAAGACACTAAGCTACTATTCAGCGAATTTGGAGTGTTTCCACTGAAGGAACTAAAACCGTTATGTCACACTGGTCCTTTTGAACATTTAAGCTTTGGAAAAGCTTGAACATAGGTTAGATCTAAAATATTGCTTGCAGGCAATAAGTTCGCCTTTTCTAACGAACAACGCGTTTTATTATTATTATTAACTTTATTTGGAGTTGGAATTTTAAATTAAAATATATTTTTATATTAAAGGCCATGTTACTACTGTTTCAAAATCAGTTATTTATTTGTCTTTGTCCTTTTCTTGTGTGGTTGCTCGGATATTGTCGCTTTAACCCTTCAGGCCCCAATTGGCCAATATCGGCCACAACACGATTCAGCGTGACGGTCCCGTTTTAATTTTATTTTAATTGAATTTGTTTTATTATGTTAATATGTTTTATTTTAATTATGGGTACAGTGGTTTGGCAGTAATTAATGTTTTGGTGAGACAGTGTCATAATTCAATTTTTTTACTAATTTTTAATAAAATTTTTTGGAACATCAACTTGTCAATCGGCTGAGGGGCCGAGGCCTGAAGGGTTAAGGACAATTTTAAAATGTATGTTATTTTCGTGTATCTGTTCCTTAGTGACGGCATGCTATTTCATTTATATGTATGAATATTGTAGTATGGATCAGACACCACGCATGAACGCCCCGTTATTCGATTGATTGCTTCCATTCTGGTAATTCGTCCTCAAAAATGAGTACAGAGAAAGGTTTTAACCGGAGGGAAAGGTTGACGTTGATGGATTATTGACGATAGTGTACGCGGATCCTAAGCCAGTAGCAGCTTTCAACATGAGTTACATGACAATATTATTTTGCGTAACATCGGCAAAGCAGAAACACTCAAAAAATGGATACCGTATGAGCTAAATGGGTGTAAGCTGCAGCAAAAACACTGCGCCGCTACCATTGCTTTACTGAACCAAAGTCAAAATGAAGAAATTATGAATAAGACGTTGCCGAAAATAGACCTTTTGCAATAACCGTAAACGTTGCATCACAGTGGTTAAGTCCAGAAGACACAGCTAAAATATTCCCAAAATGCTAGATTAGTCAGAAGCGCATAGTGTCGGTCGCTCTGATGGTCCTGCATGAGCAGGTGTTATCCAAGCTTCTTGCGGTCTCTCACATGTGTAAAGATTTGCAAACAATTATGAAGAAGTTGGCGGCTCAACAACCGAGCCTGGTCAATTGCTATTCGCCGCTGCTTCCTCGCCCACTACCAAACGCTTTACAGCAAACAGTCCCTAAGTTGCAAGAGTTTCCGCTGGAGACTGCGTCAACAAGCGTACTCACCAAACCTTATACCAACCGACTAGGAAGTCGGTTGATCGGGTATGCTACCATGCCGTGGACGGCATAGTAGCATAGTGGCTAAGTCGTCTAATCTTACTAAGTCACCATTTTCAATTGAATAAAATTAACGGATTTGCATTGTCAATCCTGTCGATAGAATGCAATAACAAGATACACACTTACACATATGTTCCACGCACATATACAAGTAAAATAAACACTCCATATATGTTTGTAAGAGATTTTCATATGATTTCACAATAACGAGTAAAAACAAAGACACAAACTTCTTCTATACTAGAATTTGGATAACTTTATACAGAGAAAAAAATTAACTCCTAAGATGCAGTAAAAAACATCTTAAAAGTATTCATTTATATTCCTCGACGAGAGGTTTACAACAGAGGCATTAGCCAACTGACATGAATATGGAAAAATTGCATAGATAATAGGTATCAATAATTAGATGTATTACATATACATTTTTCATGTATTTATGGAACAGCATCTTCATACGTAGGGTGCACGGCATAAAGGCATAAAAGAACTGCTTACCGACTACTTCGTATGGTCCTGCGACAGTCCGCATTTTTCCACCGAGATATCCACCGCATCTTACAGGCAATGCGTTAATACAAACCCCTAACTTCAAGATGTCTCACATCGACACTAAATTTTAGTGACTAACTTTACAAGTTACTTCTAGCACTTCATCCCGATCTATTTACTAAATTTAACACCTTTTTTAATCTACAATTGAAACGCGCACAGACGGCATTATGTACCGGTACGTTAAAAGTGGTCGTTTGCGACGCTCCTCAGTACAGAATAAATTTAGAAGCAGCAGCCGAATGTTAGAATAAATTAAACACTCCTGGCGCAATAATGGAATAAATTTGGAAGAGATGAATACCTGTGCCTAAATATATTAGGCCACGTGGAGCACATTCCCGCGTTTCGTACACTTATGAAATTTTACTTGGAGATCTAATACTTGTATCGTTATCGTACGGGCATAGGGGAGATTTCGTATGCAAGAGTATGTTACTGTTTCTTTCCAGAGATCGAGACCAGGTTGCATAACAGCAGTTTTCTGCTGTTTGTCTACCACACCACTCAGATCGCGGCAATTGGAGGTCACGGAAATTTCAAGAGCAAATTTTGTTATCTTGAGCTTTGTTATCAAATTTTGTTGTCTTGATGACCCGTGGTGCATTTATGGAAGTGGTCGTCAGACCCGCTGGTCGCATTTTGCGAACGTGTCCTGATTTTTTGTCCGATAGGGCTGAACTGTTAGATGCAATCGGTCACCACGTCGGTGTCTAATATCTCGCACTTTGAGCTGTTCGGTGGAGCGGAACACTTTGCGGCTTTCCGGAAATTCTTAGCGCATTGAGTGTTGGTGTTTAGATTTCTTAAGAAAGGGTTGTGTCACTACTAATATCGAGGTAGACTGCTTCTCCTTGAAGGCAGTTAATAGTTTCTGTGCAGTTGGGCCACTAAGACCTGCTCGTTAACTTGATGGGCTTATGCGCTATTACTTGATGGTGATGCGATATGCTTGATGCCCTATAACCTGAGCGCATTAACTTGGGTCGGCTCAACTCACGGCTCAGCCCCCACCCGGTAACCTCCTCGTAGAAGGTCGGACCTGGAAAGATACTGTTTCCTTGTCACGGCTGGTGGATTAACTGATCTAGTACCTACTCCGGGGGATGTGCTTCGGGCGGCTCTGTTGGGCGGTTTGCGCATCGTGCGGCGTCAGCTAATCGACTGTGCGATGCAATTTATTGGAGGGGTCTAGAAATACTATTATAAGTTTCCTGGTTGCTAACCTGTTGTCAGCTACTTTTAAAAATACCCGTAGACCAGATCCCGATTGATAGGCAAGCAACGGACGCTAAGGTTAGCGATAAATTCAAGGTAAATTACCGCTAACATCAGGTAGAGGCCGCGCAAGCGACTTCGGACCCGGGATCAACTAACTGTATTCTAGGGAGGAGATAAAATGTCCCTGTCCTATAAGTATTCCAATAACTGTGTAAAAATAAAACAGGCTTGGTTAGCAAGTGAATTGTTATAGACAATGATTTCTGAGAAGAGAGACAGCAAAAAATTAAAACAAAAAGAAAGAGAAACAATAACAGCAACGTAATAAAAGAAGTTTAGAAGACAGCGAAAAAGAATGGTTAGCAAATAAGATTCCAATAGGTACACAAAACTTTCCTAACGCTTCGTTAATAAGAAAACAAACAAGACGAGGGGAGACTTTTATTGGAGAAAGTAATTTCTACGCAAAATATAATAATCCGCAAGAGAATACGACAGAATGGTGAAAAAATTAAAAAGGCTCATCGGAGTAATTCTTTGAGTATTGTATTCTTATTCTCGACCTCTAGAGTTTGGTGTCTAAGAAATAAAATCGAAACCCTGTTTGCGAGACTTCGCTGTCTGTGTGTACGCATTTGGCTAAATAGGTCTGGAAAAATACTCTTCGACCCCTCGCACCTCAAAGGTACTGAAATAAATTAAAGAACAATCGAGTTTTGAGCCTCGTTTAATGGTATTATAGAATTGATTGATTTAACATTAAATAAAGTGTAATCGAAATGTACCCAAGATGTAAGTACACACATGAAATACTTGGTTCTGTTGTTCAGAGCATCGAATTAGTGCCCGATTTAATACATACTGGACAGCAAATTACCGATGGACAAACACGTCGATGCGATGGTTATAAAAGCCTTCAAGAGGCTGGGCTTTGTCTTACTGGTTTGCAAACCTTTCTCCAACTTTGCGCCACTAAAGATTCTGTACTTTCCTTATTTTCCTATCATTCTTGAAAATTCATCATCTATATGGTATACGCAATACGAAAAACGCATTGGAAAAATTAAAAAAATATTTTTCAAGACATTTAGATTGCAGCAATTTTCTTGTTTTGACTCGTATCGTCAAAAAATTGACTATCATAAAATTAACACTATTAAAGAATGACGCCCATTAGCTGGTACAACATTTCTATTGAAGATTCTTAAATAATTAATTGAAAAACCATACTTACTCCTAAACATTAGTTTCAAAGTTCCATTACGACAAACAAGGTCTACACATACGTCCATGGTTCCTAGTGGCTACCTACCTGAATATTTCTCTCCTATGTCGATTAACGCGGCTATACAACGAAGACTCGAATACAATTAATGTATTTAATATTCCGCAGACGACGTTCGTTAGCTGAGTAAAAAAGTAACATTAGACAAAAGGCATGGTTACACTAAGTACACCAAATCAGGCATTTACACACGCATACAAACACTACCTTTCTCATTTACACATACTCACTACCCTCAGATCCTCTCTTATGCCACATTTTCTATTTTATTAGCTACTTAAATATCATTATCATTACTTAAATTCATTAGTTTTACCTTTTCAGTTTTTCGAGTGAAATATTGTTGGTTTATAATGTAGGTATATTATTTTGTTAAATGGAATTTCATAATGCTGTATTTCATCGATCTATATGTAAGATCTCGTACGAGCCAAAAATTCGATTTTTCGTATTTTATTGTTATTGATATTGATATTAACTAACGCTCCGGATCATCATCATCATCATTTATTCATTCCATAAAAGCATTTTACAACACTGAGGAACATGTCAAATTTTACAATCATAATTTACCGGATGATAAAACCGCTTTGATTAATTAAAAGGAAAAAAAATATTGTAATCATAGGTGATTACTTAAAAATAGTCAAATTTACAAAATAATCAATAATCAAACAATAAATAATAATCAATACAATGAAAAAGAAAAATTCTGAAACATGCGTAATTAAAATCAATGTCAATAAAATGTAAAACTTATAGTATAGTCGAACTTATAATAAGTATAGTCGTAATATGGTTATAAATAGGATAGAAAACGAATTTACCGCGTGAAATTTGTAGGACCCGACGTTTCGGTGACGTTGCAGCCGCCGTTGTCTAGGGTAGACTGACAGTCTACCCTATCCGTAAATTCGTTTTCTATCCTATTTATAATGTCAAACAACCGCGATAGTCTTCGATTTTATACGTAATATGGTTATTTATAGTCAAGCAAGTGTGGACGCAATATCATAAAAGTCGTCCAGTTTGTAAAGGGCATGTTTGACTAACTGATTTTTCAAGCAGTTTTTATATGCTGCAATCTCAAGTCTTCTCGTCGTAACGGCAAAGCATTGAACAATTTAAAACTAATATATAAAAATATTTTTTGATATTTAGTCAAGGGTACTTTAGGCAATAACACATTGTTTTTATGTCGCGTATTATGGCTATGTCGAGTGGAGTGAAGGTCGCAATTTGAAAGATTCTATTTGGCGTATAAAAGGCACTGATATATGTACATGGACGACATGGCAAGGATACCAGCTTTAATAAAAAATCGTTCTGCCCACGTCCCGAAGACACACATTTGCTTTGTTTTCTTGTAATTCTCATTGCGGTGGCATCTCGTAGGCAAGAGTTAATGACTTTATCCGGTGATATCCCTTACGTGATTAGTAGTAATTTCTCGCAAACAACTTAACCATTTGACAGTTTTAGTCGTTAGTACATATTGAGTTGTCAACTACAACGGGCGAGCCCGTCACCACAGGACGTTTTAACGATTAGTCGTTCTATCGACCTGCAGTGAGCGTAGAAGACTTTGGACATAACAAATCCAACGTCTAGCTACGCCACAACCCGTAAGAGACCAACTCCTTACCGCGAGAAAGCCAGGAATTGCTTCCCAGCGGCTTGATAAACTCGCGCCCTTACTTCCAATTGTGACCAGATTTCTCCGGTCTCTCGATTGGTTCCGAGTTCGAGGTCGCTTGCGCGGTCCTCTCCCTTACGAAGCGGTGAAACGGTGTACACCGAATCTGTCGCGGACCAAGGCGTCCTTTGCCCGGCTCTGAACCGGGTTCGGATGGCCAATGGTCATTTCAAGAGCAGTCGCCGTAAGGTACGCAACCACCCCCGCTCTATAGGAAACAATACAGTTTCCAGACTCCCCCGACTGTTAGTCGGAGTTAATGGAGTTAATGGGAGCTAATGGGCCCTTGCTGAGTTGGCCACGAAGACCCATTCTGTTTCAGGGTCGGTCACACTCACGGGTCAACACCCATCCGATGGCCTCCACGCATGGGGTGCGAGCCTGGGTAGGACACTGAGTCAACCAGTCTCCCCTGGGAATCAATCCTCTGGCGCTCCTGGACGGTCTGCGCACCGAGCGGCGCAAGCCAATCGATTGTGCTCTCCGACTAACAATCGGGGGAGTCTGGGAACTGTATTGTTTCCTATAGAGCGGGGGTAGTTGTCTACCTTACGGCGACTGCTCTTGAAATGACCATTGGCCATCCGATCCCGGTTCAGAGTCGGGCAAAGGACGCCTTGGTCCGCGATAGATTCGGTGCACTCCGTTTCACCGCTTCGTAAGGGAGAGGACCGCGCAAGCGACCTCCAACTCGGAACCAATCGAGAGACCGGAGAAATCTGGTCACAATTGGTAGTTAGGGCGCGAGTGCCGCCCGCCAGGTAACATACCTGGCTACTCGCGGTAAGGCGTTGGTCTCTAACGGGTTGTGGCGTAGCTAGACGTCGGATTTGTTATGTCCAAAGTCTTCTACGCTCACTGCAAGGTCGATAGAACGATGAATCGTTCAAACGCCCTGCGGTGACGGGTTCGCCCGTTGTGGTTGACATCTCAATATGTTAGTCGGAGTGCACAATCGATTGGCTTGCACCGCACGGTGCGCAGACCGTCCAGGAGCGCCAGAGGTTTGATTCCCAGGGGAAACTATTTCCAGAGTCCTACCCAGGTTCGCACCCCGTGAACCTGGGTAGTCGTTAGTACAGTAAATAATGTTTTTTAATGTTCCTTTATTATTTTTATTTTTTTTTAACTAAAATAAACATCTCGTGAACGGTTATAAAGTTTCTCCCATGCCCTGGTTTACTTGTTGGCGTGTACGAGGTCTTACATATAGAGCGACGATATATCTTTGAATAAATAAATTAAATAATTAAAAACCAATAGACGCGTCAAGTAAGGAGCGAGAAGTCGACCCGTGATCCTGGCCGAGAGCGTTCGTCCGATCTTGGATCCGGGTATAAAACGACGTCATCTCGTTTCATCACCAGAGGCACTACTCAAAAATCAAAAAAAACAAAATGTTCTTTATTCATATAGACACAATTAAATATTATATTTAATTTATGTTCTTATGATGCGTCCAAGCCTTACTCCTAAGCCGTTTTGTCATTTACATAATCAGATATTGTATAGTATGCTTTTTTATACAATTTTGCTTTGATGGTAGCTTTAAACTTATTTACAGATAGTTCCCTAATAGTATGAGGAAGTTTGTTATAGAAGCGTATACATTGGGCCAAAAAAGAATTGCTTATTTTGTGGAGACGAGTAGCACGTACAAGAAGGTTATGCTTATGTCTAGTATTAAAATTATGAGTGGCTTTTTTTTTAAACTTGTCAATATTTTTGTGGACATACAACAGATTGTCGTATATATATTGTGATGCAACAGTAAGAATATTTATCTCTTTGAATTTTTCTCTAAGTGAAACTCGAGGACCAAGTTTATATATAGCTCTTACAGCACGTTTCTGTAGTATAAAGATGTTATTGATGTCCGCACAGCTTCCCCAGAGAAGAATCCCATAGGACATAATGCTATGAAAGTAACTAAAGTATACTATTCTTGCTGTATCTACATCAGTCAGCCGCCTTATTGTTTTAACTGTGTATGCCGCAGAGCTAAGTTTTCCTGACATTTTCTCAATTTGTGGGCCCCATTGTAATTTGGAGTCAATTGTTATCCCTAGAAACACAGTTGAAGCAACAGGCTCCAGTCTAGTTCCATTTATTTCTACATTGGTTTGTACCTGCTTAACATTAGGTGTAGAAAATTTAATCACTTTGGTTTTTTTTTTCCATTTAATAGTAGGTTATTTACATTAAACCAATAGACAACTTTTGAGAGTGCATTGTTAACTTCGTCACAATTGTACAATTTTCGACTAATTTTAAACGTCAAAGAAGTATGATCAGCAAACAATACAATTTCGTGATTATTCCTTATGTGAAAGGGTATATCATTGATGTATATTAAGAAGAGAAATGGGCCAAGAATGAAGCCTTGTGGGACACCCATGGTGACCATTGATCCTGGTGATCTTTTACCGTTTACTTCAACCTTCTGACTTCTATTTCCCAAGTAAGAAGTAAGAAGATCAAGAGCCTTGTTCCTAATGCCATAATGATGTAATTTCCTAGTCACAGAAGATGCCTAATGCGTCTTGTGACTCTTCCCAGGCATTCAATATACCTGTCAATAGTTCGGTTCCCACAATACTCCTAGTGATTGCTCGTTCGCAGAGCCGTGATGGAAACGCCGTTGATCCTATCCTGAATCCTATATGGGAAGACCTAACCACCTTTCATCGCTAAAGGAAGACATCACCATGAACCACAGTGTCACGGGCTAAATGCCCTCCTTGTCTTGCAGGCGAGGTGACTGCAAGGCCAGTTTATTTTGCGGCCGACCCAGCTAGAAATCTTTGAAATATACAACTCAGATTAAAAGTTACGCAACACATTATTGAAGAATACTCAAACGGTTACGTACAGATATATTTTTAATCGCTTTTTAAGTTTCAGACCAGAAAGCTGTAAATTATTTAAACTTTTTTTTACAACAAAGAACTTGAATTATTCTACGATTGGCGATTTTACCAAAGTCTAAGCAGTGGGACATCACTTGTCTGGAATTGTGTGTTTGAAAACTGTCTTGAAAACTGTCTATCTGTCTGTGTGTCTGTGTGCCTGTATTCCTCCACGATAGCGCCCAAACGCTTAATCCGATTGAGCTGATCCGATTTGGTCATAGCAAGAGTAAAAAAGGTTAAGTTTGAAATCGGTCCACCTCACTAGTCATATTTCAATCTTGAAATATTTGACTTATATAGTTATTATATATGACTTATATAGTTGGTACACAGATGCCTTGTTGGGCCGAAATCACATTATGAAATTTTGCTTGGAATGTCATAGTCATGATGAAAATCTAGATGTGCAGCCCTGTATTATTGTCCTATGATAATACTTTCACTTGAACTTTCAATCAAGTCAAACTCCTTCCCGAAGGGATATCACACTCAAAATCCTTTCGTAAATATTTGGCTACTTGTCGGGAAAACTTGGTGTAACACGGGCGATTTTTTTTTTTGCAAAATTGTTTCACAGAATAAATCAGCATTACGACATTTAAACTAGCGTTTTTAAAATAATTTTTAAAAAGTAGCATTACACTACTAAGCTGCCAATTTAATGGAAATATAACTGCTGCATGAAAAACTTTGCATTAGTAAGTCGCTTAAATAAAATAAGTTATCTTCATAACTCTTAGGATAACCCGCAAAATCATGAGCGCAAAAATGTCCCGAACTTCCTCTACATTCATCTACAGCTAAGCGGAAACATTGTTACAGCATTAGAGGCCAATTTTCACATAATTCCGTAACGCGGTGGAAGAACACGCAGTCCTATCCCGCAGGCTAAACTTTCGGATAGAAAAGAAAAACATGGCAAAATTTCGCAAATTCACCCTCCGCCGCGGCCGCGTCGCGCAGCGCGCGACTTATGCCTCGCAGCATTACTTTATTTTTGTTCGGACGGGTATCATTACTTAAAGGCGGCTTTGAGGGCGGAATATAAATGGAAGGTCGGCCTTATAACCTCAGACGAAGGTGGTATACGGCCATCTTTATGATTAGATTATGGGCTAGTTGGAAGTTCTCAAATATAGGTATGAATTTATTGAGGCATAACTTCATATGATGTATTTATTGGCTTGCAGAAGGCAGCCGAATTTTGAAGAATAGCCCGAGACGCTGCAATGTCATATTTTTTCTAATACTTACAAATATTAAATAAAACTGATAGTTTCAAAACTCTAATTAATAAATGGCTATGGGGGTGGGGCGTTCTGGGGACAGATAACTGTTGTTTAATTTGTGTAAAATATTATATGTATTCAATCTTTTCGTTTATCTCAAATATTACTTAATTACTAATTTCCACTAATTAAATGTATTTTTAATTCTTCAGATTGCAATCTAAAATGAGACGTAAATCACGCATCTAGGTACAGGCTTAGGCCTAGTTAGATGTGTGACGTTCCTCGAGTTGCATGGGATTGGGATGAATCAGTTTGTCGCTTTATTTTAATTTAAAATCATTGTTTTTCCTAGTGTAATCTTAGTTGATATATAACATACTAGCTGCGCCCCTTGGTTTCACCCGCGTGGTGATGGAAAATTAATTGTGATAATGATGATAGAAAACTATATATCTTTATAAATTATAGCCTATGTGTTATTCTGATGTGTAAGCTATATTATTGTAGAGTTTCATCAAAATCCGTTCAGTAGTTTTTGCGTCAAAGAGTAACAAACATCCATACATACATTCTTACAAACTTTCGCGTTTATAATAGTAGTAGGATGAAATGTGAAATAAATGAATAAAAACAAATACATATCTAAGGCAGATCGGAGTCAATTGAAACAGCTTATACAAAACAGTGAGAAATCTAATGTCTGACGTCTAAGCAATTATTTCTTGTCAAGTGCCATGCGATACTTCTTAATAACCTGTCACTTATAGAAGCCAGTTCACAGCAGTAGCATGTCTAGTGTAAACACTGCTTTTGCAGTTTTTTCCCAAGTTGTTTTCATATCAAATTATCCACAAAACGGTTACATTTATAGGGTAAGTAA